>JAUPFP010000022.1:2810000-3050000 GCA_036925085.1 Brachycybe producta
AAGAGAATGAAAATTGTAATTTACACTAATGGCGTCCCCCCCCCCCCATCTCCATTTTCATAACATGATAAAGTCAATGTAATTTTTCTTTACTACAATTCTTATTTAAATAATGAAGTTTTTTTGTTTTCCTGATTATGATTATGACGAAGGAGAAAAATTTGTTCTCTTTCTATCTCTCTTCTGTCAAATAAAGCCAAGGTCCCACGTGTGTAAAACGTCAACAGAAAAATCAAGACATAAAACGGAAAGCATAAAAAAATTCGTTTTACAACAACTGAAAACAAAGTTGAAATGGCTTCCAATTAGAAGGGTTGCCAGAAATGAGGTCACGTCATGATGGGGTCACTAGGGATGCCACACCCCCTATCTCCCCCTAATCAATAGATGAACATATTGTATATTTAAAGAAACATTGCACTTTGAACCCGCAAAATTGGACAACTTTAAATATGAAAAATAAACATATTGCCGCCATTGTTGTTGTGTATTTTAAAAATTAACGTTTTTTCTTTAACATTGGCTCTATGGACTCAATAGAAAAACGTTGCTAGCGCTCTTTGCGAAGATTTTTCGAGTTAATTTTAAAATTATACAAAAATGGCTGATGTTTCATTTTGTAACAAGAATTTCATGAAAATGTTTTACATTTTATAATATTGATTACCACTAAATTGTGGCCTATCAGTTACAGGCATTTAGAAATCGGGACGAACACAAGTTGGCTCCGCCCTTTTTATGACGACTGGCAACTTCTAATTTTTTGGTTATGTAGTCTGACGTCACATGCTCCGCCCCTTTTCAACGTCAAACCAGCGATAGTGACTATCATATGGGTTTCAGGATGATTGTTCTCACGATAGTTGCTGCTCTCATGACAGCAACTATCTTGACAGCAGCTATCATTGTGAAAACGGGGCTTTAAAGTTAAATTAAGAATTCAATATATGATGATTATTCAGAAGAACTAATTATTAATTTTTGTTATTTCTTCTTTTACGCATGTGAGACCTTAGCTTTAAGACGATTGACTGAATGCCAAAATAAATTTTTTTTTTTTTTTTAAAAAAAATGATATTATTAATAAATTTTTTGTTCTCTTTCTCATTTTTGTTACGGAAACACACCCCCTCAACAAAAGAAATGATAAAACACACAATTATCATTTTTTTTTCTTCCATTTCTTAAAAAGTTTATTCATTACTTTATTATACAACTTTGTCATTTAAAAGAAGAAGAAAGAATGAATGATAAAGAATATATATATATATATATATATATATATATATATATATATATATATATATATATAAATTATGTATTTGTTAGTGAGAATCAAGTTTTTAAGTGAAAACGTTTTTGATTACAAAAGAGCTTTTAGACGTTTTTTTCTTCTCTCTCATATTCTTAAAAAAAAATTATTATTTCACTCATTTAGAAAGAGAGAGAGAGATAGGGAGAGACAGAGAGAGTGTGTGAGAGAGAGACAGAGAGAGAGATAGAGGGAAAGGGAGAGAGAAAGAGAGAGAAAGAGAAAGAGAGAGAGAGAGAAAGGGAGAGAGAGAGAGAAATATATGGTGGGTAAAAAATGATCCAATTTGAAATTACTGGTAACTTAATATGATATTTGACTTTTAATTGATTTTTGTACATGTTTTATATTATATTTGATGGCTGTATGTGGTGGGGAGTGTTGGGGCAAAAAGGATTTTTGCTTTTAGTTGCTATGACAAAAGGGCCTGTTTTTTGTTTGTTTGTTTGGCTTCTCCTTTTCATTTACTTAATGATGCATTATAATATGCAAACATTTGAGAAACTAAAAAAAAATGAGGCATTAATGGCTTTTAATTTTTTCTCTTCTTCTTCTTTTGACATTTAGAAATGTGTATATTACAAAAAGAAATTGATAATAATGTTTTCAACTGTAAGAAATGACAAAAAACAAATACTATTTGTTGTATTTTTAGCTTTTTTTCTGATCTTTTTCACTCGAAATGTGTTTTAGAAAAGGCTAAAGCCCAGTCCACACGCAACGTTTTTCTTACAACGTGTTGCCTGCGCAGACAAGATATTTTTCAGTGTAGCAACCACAGGTGTTGGATGCTAAAAGCTAAAATCGAATATTTAAGAAGTTTTAATTGTTTGAACCAGTTTATTCAATAGACTAAGGGTCTTGGCACACAGGCGACTTTGTAGACTTTTTTAAGCGACAAAATGAAGTCGAAGATCTCTGGGTTGTTGTCAAGAGCCAGATTAAGGTACACACATGCCCTTGGACAAAAAAGAAAATATGCCTTCGATAAATGGTTTGGGCTTACGGACTAATGGACTCATTTTTTTCAATATGCCCCTGGCATTTGGCTACTCTGCTCAAGCCTTAATCCGACCCTGGTTGGTAGCCTTTGCTACGGAAGGACGGCAACCTTGGCACACAGCGACACAGACGAATTTGAACTGTGTACCAAGATTGGCGTCTTTCCATAGTAAAATACAAAGCAAAGGAAAGATACTGTGAAGATGTAGGGGAAGTGGACTGACAAATAAAGTCCTAAACCTTAAAAAACACTTTGACTGTTGAAGAGGAATGTTGCTCTTTTCTAAGGTTGTTCTCAGGCTCCTCTTTTGTTTAAATCCAAACATAAAACGACACATGAAAAGTATAAATATCCCTTGTGATTTCCACTTTTTTTTTGAGAGAGAGAGAGAGAGAGAGAGAGAGAGACATTTTTGTGATTAAAAAGTAGATTGACTGTTTCAGTAGTCTCTCCCTCCCCCCTTTTTTCGTTTTTCTATTTCTGTCAGCGAATTCCCCGAACCTCAATTGAGATCCTAACTTATGTCATTTACATTTTTTTTTTGTTCTTTCTCCCTCACTAACTTGACTTGACACTTTCATTTGTAAGAAATTGTTTCATTTAAATACCACTTTTTTTGTTGTTGCTGCTGCTGCTGTTGTTCAAATTATACAAAGTGTTTATAAGCAGATTGAATTGGAAATAAAAACCGAAATCATGCATAATAAATAGAATTCGGGTTATTTTGCGTTTTGACAGAAGCCATGGAAAAAGTATCAATAATGAAAATAGTTTCAGCTCGCATATTCTAGTTATATATATATTAAGCCAGGTCTGTGTGTGTGTGTGTTTAACGCAGTACAAACCTTGAAGCACGTCGGAATTTATATAAATTTAAATGAATAAATGAACCGCTTTTTTTCTCAAGGTCAACTATATGTTGCACACTCCCCATCCAAGAACCCCACTGATATTAAATTGGAGAGGGGAAAAGGTTGGAAAGTGTAGAGGGGGGGGGGAGAGAGGGAAACGTGGAGGGGGAAACTGAAATTGAAATGAAAGGAGTAAAAAAGGAACAAACGACGCGCATGCGCACACCAGAGAAAATGAAACACTCGTTTTCTCTTTCAAATATAAAAAGGGGAGGGGATAATAGTAGCAAAATTAAACTACAGTTTATCACAATTGTGCCCAGCATAATTTCTTTTGCTCAGCCCTTTTATGAACGTCATCAATTTCTAATTGGTTTGTTACTTGGTCTGACGTCATAAAAGGGCGGAGGAAAAGAAATTCTAATGCTGGGCACAATTGCCTGTGAATTTGGCTCCCGTCATTTATGACGGGTTACCCCACTAGTTTCTAATAAACATTGATTTCCTTATCTTAAAATTGATGTTTATAACTTATACCTTGTACACACACATGAGTTAAATGAATTCGAATTAAATGTGTTAGGTGAATTATACGGAATCCAGTTAAGGACATGTTCAATTTTTTACCAGTTGAAATTTACAAAAAAGTTCAATTTTTCACCTCAGTGGAAACAAGGCCTTACCAAGCTACTTGATATATTAATAATTTAGATTCAACTCTTGAAAAATTATACAATTTGTAAGTTTCGCAATGACATTCATTATGTTTTTGAGACTTTTTTTTTAAAAAAAAAAGGGTTATGGCAACCAAAATGTAATAGAATCCTATTAAGAGCTAAAGGAAAAATATTTTCGGGACTTTTTTCTCAAATATTCTTTTGTATGATTTTGGTTATTTGGGGGGGGGGGGGGGGAAGGGAGGAGTGGGTGTAGTTTTATCATTGATCGATTTGTGTGGTTTTCATCTTTTAAAAGCAAAAATGCTTTTTATAGACCAAGACCATAAAATATACATTATATCGATATAACATTACCTAAATTAAAATGGTTTCAGGCAAAATTATAATTTTGTCTAATTTTTAAAAGCAAACCACCAAAAGGATTTTCAAACATTTTTGATGATAAAACATTTTCATTGGATTTAGGAAACAGTTTTTCCTCCTCCTCCTCCTCTTTTTTTAATACAAGTTTATTCAACTGTAGGGATTTAATAGGATTACATGATGTGCTATGGTTCACTATTTCAGTATTGGAAAATGGTTTTATTCTCTTATTTCTTGTCTCTTTTGCTATCTCTTTTACGGTCACCAAATTAGAATCTGTCATAGGTATTTTAAGGTGTGGTTCACTGGTTACACTGGGTTACTAGTCACTACTACTAGGCACTGCAGTTCTAACTAGAAAAACAGACTCTCAACTTATAAAACAGACTCTCAACTTCCAAAACAGACTCTCAACTCCCAAAACAGACTCTCAACTCCCAAAATAGACTCTCAACTTCCAAAACAGACTCTCAACTTCCAAAACAGACTCTCAACTTCCAAAACAGACTCTCAACTTCCAAAACAGACTCTCAACTTCAAAAACAGACTCTCAACTTCCAAAACAGACTCTCAACTTCCAAAACAGATTCTCAACTTCTAAAACAGACTCTTAAGCAGACAAACAGACTCTCAACTAGAGAAAACAGACTCTCAACTTCAAAAACAGATTCTCAACTTCTAAAATAGAATCTTAAGTAGACAAACAGGCTCTCAAGTGGGCAAACAGACTCTCAACTAGAGAAATCAGACTCTCAACTAGAAAAACAGACTCAACTTCCAAAACAGACTCTCAACTAGAAAAACAGACTTAAGTAGACAAACAGACTCTCAAGTAGTCAAACAGACTCTCAACTTCCGAAACAGTCTCTCAACTTCCGAAACAGTCTCTCAACTTCCAAAACAAACTCTCAACTTCAAAAACAGACTCTCAACTTCCAAAACAGTCTCTCAACTTCCAAAACAGACTCTCAAACAGACCCAAAGCCAACTCTCAGATATATCCATATGACATTCTTGTATCAATTCTAACTCTCAATCTTAAGATTTTTGTTGTTGTGGTAATCTTACTAAGTTTAGAGCATTTGTAAATCATGACCTAAATGTAACACAATTGAATTAATTACCTTTGATGGCACTGAAGGTGTAGCTACATTTTTTTTCTATGTGTAATAATAAATTGCATCTATTTGAGAGCTGTTTATTTAATTTTAGCAAGTTGCTCCATTGTAAAAAGGAGAATCGAGGAGGAGGAGGAGGAGGGTCCTCCTTTGAATTTAGAAGAAATCAATAAAAATGTTGGTACTTTTCAACCCTTTTTTTTTGTTCTTTTTCTTCTCTTCTTTCATTGGAATTGTGTTGTGAGAACTAAAGGAACTTGTGCATTTTAGATTAATTAGCTTCAAGGGAAACAATACAATTGGAATTGCAATGCTGAAGATTGGGGGGGGGGGGGCTGAGGATTTTTATCTATAGGCAGCAACGGTCAGATTAAGAGAGATTGGACATTGAGATCTGGGCTACTTTAGGCTATTTTGATGAGTTTTGGGTTGAAAATGGAACCCAGTCATCATCGATTTGTATGTAAACAATTAGAGATCTGAAAGAAAAGAGACATTCAACTGGGTCTCCAATCTGTTTGAATGTGTGGGCCACTTTTTGTCTTGTCCACAATGTAGGAGTTTGATGTAAACTCCTCTACAACTCTGGTTATTCTGTCTTTTAGAAACAAAATTAAAAGAAATTTGAAAGTGTTTTAGAAACTAGAAGGGGTAGCTGAATCACTTAAGAGCCAATCAATTGTTTGCCTTTGACTGCACGGAGTCAGGCGAGAGAGAGAGAGAGAGAGAGAGAGAGAGAGAGAGAGAGAGAGAGAGAGAGAGAGAGAACCCTCTCTCATAAGGATTACGTAAAGGTTGGATTATCCCTGCATCTAACATCTTCGCCACCTCTTCCTTTTCAATCACTTGGACCTCAAGAGCTGTTTTCTGCAAAGAACCAACCTCTAAATAGTTTATTTTGAAAAATAGCAACATGAAAATATTTCGTAGTGATCGAGTTGCTCTTCTAGTTTCTAAAACACTTTCTAGTTTCTCTTAATTTTGCTCCTCAAAGACAGAATAAAAAAAAGTTCGACGGGCCCCGTTTACTGTTTAAAACCACCTCAAGTGATTATATTAATCGAGAACGTCTCGCACAGTACGGGGTCTGTCAATGATGACGATGAATGATGAGAGATGAAGATGGGCCATTCGCCACAAAAATTGTGCGAGATATGTTTTATGATTTGCTGCCCAGTCTGACGTCATCAAACTTCATAATTCCAGAGAAAGCATGAAAGACAAACAGAACAACCGAGCTCAATCACAGGCAATTAGAAATCGGGAAAAACAGAAGTTGGCTCCGCCCTTTTCATGACGACCGGCAACTTCTAAATTGGTTGGTTATGTAGTCTGACGTCACATGCTCTCCGCCCTTTTCAACGTCGAACCACACAACAAAACAATTAGAAGTTGCCGTTCGTCATAAAAAGGGCGGAGCCAACTTCTGTTTGTCCCGATTTCTAATTGCCTGTCGCTCAATTTCAATCGGGATTCAAACCCGTTCAGTTTACTCTTCTAGTATTTAAAATACTTTGAAAGTTTTTTTTTCTTCTTTCTTATTGACGTTTTTGACGTTGATATTTATCTTTTATGTTAAGTGATTTTGAAACGGACACTTTGTGTATAAAAAGAAGTATTTTCAGCACCTTTTTTTTTTGTTATTTCTGGTTCATTGAGATGAGAAAAGAGGATTTTATTAAAAAAAAAATCTGACATAATCTATCATGAAATTTATATTAAAATAGAAGATGCTTCTATAGAAAATGAGATGAAGAAGGGAGAGAGAAAGAGAGAGAGAGAAAGTGAGAGAGATAGATAGATAGAGAGAGAGAGAGAGAGAGGAGAGAGAGAGAGAGAGAGAGAGAGAGAGAGAGAGAAAAAGAAAGTCCATTCATCACTTTTATATTTTACAATAGAGACTAAAATATGGGGGTTTGAACCCGGGATCTTTATTATAAAGAGATAGATTGAGATAAGACACGAAAATCTTGGAAGAGAGAGTACGAAATAGAAGAAGAGATTGACAGGACGTGAGCTTGAGATAATTTACAATTGTTGTTCACTAATGTCTCTCTCATCATCCTATTTATTGGTTGAAAACCAAAAAAAAAAAAAAAAATGTCTCTTTGTTTAATTGAGCGTATTACATATTAAAAGGAAAAGGTCTTTTTTTAGAGGAAGTTTGCTGTTTTAGCAACAAGAATAAAGGGGGGGGGGTTTGGTGCATGGCTGAATAGATACTTGTTTTGTTTTTGTCCCTCTGGATGGTGTTACTGCAGTGGCTATTATGTTCTATAAGCGTTCTTTCCCCCCCCCCCCCCCCCCCCTCCTCCTCGACCTGTGATTTGGAGAAAATTTATATTTTTCAATTTATATTTTTTATGGCTGAAAAAACGTCCAAATAATTTTTATTAGCAAACAAATTTGTGTAAAGCCCATTATACACCTACAATTAGTTCTTAAATAAATGTATAAATTAATTTATAAATGTGACATTGCATGTGTATAATGACGTGAATGTTAAATTATTTGTTCAAAGTTGCATTAATTTAGAAGATGTTCTATTTTTTCTTAAATGATCACATCTACTAAATCGCTTTCTCAGGATCACCATCATTCTTATGTAATTTATGAAGCTATATACGATGCGCTCTGCAACCTATTTAGCGCACCTCTCCCCCAATTCTCCTGTCTAGAAGGTCACAAGGTCACCAATATATACTATAAACTGTCACACTACGCACTGTTCTGCGCACTTTATACAAGTAAAAATGTTCAAATACTTTTACTTGTTTATAACAGCCGATTGACACTTATAAATTAATTTATACATTTTATGTACCGAAAAATTCACGAAAACATTCATCATTTAATTGACACAAAAATGCAAGTAAAAATTGTAGGTGTAAAAAGGGGGCTTTTGAAAACCTTAAATTTGCATTAAAACGTTTTTTGTTCCGCTTGTAAAATTTATATTTTGTTTAGTTATACGTGGTATCACTTCTTTTTTAATCGACGAACAGGCAGTTAGAAATAGGTGAAAACTTTAGTTGGCTCCGCCCTTTTTATGGACGAACGGCAACTTCTAATTTGCTGGTTATGAAGTCTGACGTCACATGCTCCGCCCTTTTCAACGTCAGACTACATAACCAGCCAATTAGAAGTTGCCAGTCGTCATAACAAGGGCGGAGCCAACTGAAGTTTTCACCTATTTCTAACTGTCTGTAAACGACGATGTATACATGTATGTGATGTACAACATTGACACATAATATGGTAGCCTGTTGTGACTTGTGGTATGTCATGTTGTACAATCCATTATGTTATCTTAATTTATGTAAAAAAAAAAAAAGCATAGACAGGCAGTTAGAAATCGGGGAGAACTTCAGTTGGCTCCGCCCTTGTTATGATGAACGCAACTTCTAATTGGTTGGTTATGTAGTCTGACGTCAAATGCTCCGCCCTTTTCAACGTCGAACCACACAAAACAAACCAATTAGAAGTTGCCGGTCTGAAGTTCTCCCCGATTTCTAACTGTCTGTAAAGCATAGTGTCCTCTTTTTTTTAGTGTTTGTTGTCCAGTGTGAATCATGATTATCTTTATCTGTATGTCCATATTCAGTTAATATATGTTGCATAAAGTTAGATGTAAATGAAGGGTGGGTGGCTGGAGGTTAGTAAGTTATTTTTTTCGTTTCTTAAAAATGTAAAATCCACATGTGGAGTAATAAGTTTGATTAACTTGTGTGCCGCAGCAGCAGCAGCATCAGCATCATCATCATAATAATAATAAATTATGCTAGCAGTGACCCAGATAAATTCGGAGAAGTTATTTTCATAAAAGCGACCTCCTTATATTAATGGAGACATTTAAATGAACGCACAACAAATTAGAAGAAGAATTGTGGGTATAGGAGAGAGAGAGAGAGAGAGAGAGAGAGAGAGAGAGAGAGAGAGAGAGAGAGAGAGAACGAAAACATGAATGAAAAATGAACACACGCGCAGAAAATTTAAATTACTAAGATAACATACACAGAAAAGCTGAGACACAAAGAACTTTCCATTGTATGCATCATATGAAATCAAATGGTGCAACGTCTGCTACAAGGCGGCATGCTGCGACATGCAAAACTGGCTTGCAGAACTTCCATGCTAGAAGTCTGAGAAGAGCCAAGAAGTATTTTTTTTTCCTTTTGCCATAGCAAAGAAACAGCACACAGTGATGCGCCTGTGTGGGGGTAGACAGAAGGAACCAGAAGAAAAGCGTGCTCAAGTGATATTCAGACACCATTCAGGTGTCTTCTTTCGCCAGTGTGCCTTGTTGTAAACAACTGCACGTGTTCATTTGTATTGTGAAGTGTAAGCGTTTAAGTTGTCTTCATTAAGTGGCAGAGTTGTGCCGGCTTGTTTCTCGGATGGAATGTTTGACATGGCGGTTCGGAGTGGCACAGCGCTGCATGCCATAGTCTAGCTTAAAAGTTGCTTAGTTGAGTACCTTCAGAACTCATTTTATGTCCCGCCACCATGATACATCTATCATGGTAGCGGGACATAAAATTAGTTTTGAAGGTACAGGTTAAGTGAAATAAAAAAATAATTAGAGAAAAAATTATCAAATGTAAACACAGCACTTTTTGGCATGTAGATAAAATGTTTGGGATGGGGGGTCCGGACCCATGGACTACCCTGGCTACGCCTCTGTGCTCCGCCCATTTTCAATGTCGAATCACACAACAAACCAATTAGAAGTTGCCGGTCGTTATAAAAAGGGCCGAGCCAACTTCTGTTTGTCCCGATTTCTAATTGCCTGTAATAGGTATAGTGTGTCTCTAGTATCCGACCCCCGAATTGCTCCTGTCCTCGCTCTCTCTCTCTCTCTCTCTCTACCAATTCAAAGTGACCACCTTTTCTAGTTTCTAAAGTCTACTATATAGTATTTATGCCTATACATATTATATATAGTTATTTCTTGAAGCAAAATTAATGGAAACTTGGCGTTTTTGCAATGACCCGAAAAGAGTTGAGTGCATGGTCTCAAGATAAAAACCCATTCATCCTTTCGGCAGAGAAAAACCACCTCCTTCAAACAAGAAAAGAGATTCTTAATTGCAGTCCATTTCCTCCTTCTGTTCAGTTAGTTCTCTTTGAAAACTTGGATAAGTTTTTCTTTGAGCCCAATAGTAATGACCACTGGTCAGTCAGTCACTCGAGTGACTGATGATGGTCAAAAGTATTCGTCGACGGTGTTGTTTTACTTTCAAGAGAAGAGAGAGAGAGAGAGAGAGAGAGAGAGATGGAGGTGGTGGTGGTCACCAGTGGTCACTTAATCTATGAAAGGGGGTCCAGTTATTCCCTTTTACTTTAGCTTCAAAACAGATGGTGAAATTATATTGAAGTCAAAACTTGAAATGGGACTTTTTTTTCTTTTCTTTGGTGATTGATGTTTTCTTGTCAAACATATAGTTTCTTTTTTCTATCGAAATCCCCATATGATTAAATGACAAACGTCTTGATTCCAAGTTACTGGTCACCACTGGTCACACTGCCTTTATACACACACTGGTCCGACACACATACAAAACACAGGCAGCTATAGAAATCGGGGAGAACTTCAGTTGGCTCCGCCCTTTTTATGACGACCGGCAACTTCTAATTGGTTTGTTGTGTGGTTCGACGTTGAAAAGGGGCGGAGCATGTGACGTCAGACTACATAACCAAGCAATTAGATGTTGCCGGTCGTCATAAAAATGGGCGGAGCCAACTGAAGTTCTTCCCGATTTCTAACTGTCTGTTACAAAACACATACAATCTCTCAACTCTTGAACCATATTTCGATTGACCATACAATTCATCGCGTTATATTCTCCGCACCACTTATTGCGAATCACATATATTACTTGACCAGTGTCCACCAATCTTAACATTTATCAGATAGATAGATAGAAAGATAGAAAAACTTGTTTCGTTTTGTCACCTTTTGACCATTTCATACATAAACACTAGAAGTTGTGGACATCCCAAATTGACTTTTCTTCAATGATGATGAAACGTATGGTCCAACAATATGTTTCATCCAAAAAAAACACACAAAAGTGGTCACAATAACATTTATTAGTAATATTTAAAGTTCGGAAGTAAATGTTTCTCAATATGTGGCCCAAGTGCCCAATTGTGAAGTAACAATTCCGTTTAAGAGATCAACCAACAATTATGGTTTTTCACTTATTTCTTATAAGAAAAACACTGGTTAGAGGCTAAAACTCTATGCATTTAGCCTCTAACCTAACCTTTGTTTGTTTAAATAAAAACCTATAATTGCAGTTTCCTCTAATGATGATGATTTGGGTTTGGATTTTCATGCAATGTTAAGGAAACGTTTCTCAATTTGTGGCCCACGTGCCAATTGTAATCAAAGCAACTTAGAGCAACTTTCTAATCAAAAACACTGGTTAGAGGCTAGAACTTTTAGCTGACAACTGATAGTAACCAGAATTTTAGCCTCTAACCAGCCATTTTGATTAGAAAAAAAGCATAATTGTAGTCTCTCTAATGATGCTAATCACAATGGGCACTTGGACCACAGATTGAAAAATGTTTACTTTGATATTTATTTGCATAAAAATCCGAGCCCTAATGATGATGATGATGATGATGATGATTACTTCACAATTGGGGCACTTGGGCCACAGATTGAGAAACATTTGCTTTGATATTGCATAAAAATCCGAGCCCTATTAATATTTGTTTTATATATTTATCTTGAGTTGTGTCATTGACACAACCAACATTTATTAGATTGTATTGTTTTATTTTTACAGATTGTGTTCTTTCCTGCTGTTTAATGAGTTAGAAATTTTACAAAATACAACCAACCAACAACCAAGTTTATTTAGTATCAATAAACGTCATAATTTGTGAGGAAAGAGGAAATACAGTTACAAGTAAAAAGAAAAAACACACACACAGGTAGGAAGGAAATAAAAAAATGGTTCATTTTATATATTATTTATTTAATAATGCAAAACAATGCAATAATATATGGGTTGATGTATGTATGACACATGAAAAAGTTCAGAATTCACTTTTCAGAGAAATGGCATCGTGGGATTTCAGTTGTGTTTTGGTTGTATTTTTTTAAAAAAAAAACCACTTTCGTATCCTGCAGATCAACCTTGATAAGAAAATTCATTTTTGAGACAGGCAATTAAAAATCGGGAAGAACTTCAGTTGGCTCCGCCCTTTTTATAAAATAGGGCGGAGTAAACTTCTGTTCATCCCGTTTTCTAATTGCCTGTGTTGAAATAGCCTCTTCTTGTTACAGGCATTTAGAAATCGGGACATACAGAAGTTGGCTCCGCCCTTTTTATGACGACCGGCAACTTCTAATTGGTTTGTGTGGTTCGACATTGAAAAAGGCGGAGAGCATATGACGTCAGACTACATAACCAACCAATTAGAAGTTGCCGTTCGTCATAAAAAAGGCGGAACCAACTTCTGTATGTCCCGATTTCTAAATGCCTGTAACAAGAAGAGGCTATTTCAACACATGCAATTAGAAAACGGGACAAACAGAAGTTGGCTCCGCCCTTTTTATGACGACCGGCAACTTCTAATTGGTTTGTTGTGTGGTTCAACGTAGAAAAGGGCGGAGCATGTGACGTCAGACTACATAACCAACCAATTTAGAAGTTGCCGTTCGTCATAAAAAAAGGCGGAGCCAACTTCTGTATGTCCCGATTTCTAATTGCCTGCATAAAACAATGCGTGTAGACTGGGCTTTATAACCGATTTTTTGCAGGTCTTGCGGGTGCGCCACTGTACATTTTGTTGTACACCCCTCCAAAAAAAAACAAAAAACAAATTCCAGTTAGCTTCTTTTACATTATAAACGATCTGTGACTTTCCCAGAGGATCTCATGGCTCCTCCATTTCAGTTTTGTAATAGCCTACTTTTTTTTCAACCTATTGTTATTATACTTATATACAGCATATACAATTATAATATACAGTAGTACCATAGACAGGCATCATAATAGATATTCCACTTTTTTTTTTTGTTAACATCCCATTATAACAACACATTCCTTCTCTTCCTCCAGTCAGTTTGAAAATGAACTTTTCTTAGCCGTCAATTTGTGTCTGCTGTTGGATTTTTGTGCTGTTAGGCAGTATAGGCACAGGCTGCTGCTATTTTTCTCTCAGTCTCTTACGTGGTTTTATTACAAAGTTTGCAAGGGGAGAGTATTGGTTTGTCTGTAGCAGCAGCAGCAGCAGCAAGCAAGCAAGCAAACATCACGGGTTCAGTTGTTTCAGAGTATTGAATTTTCTCTGCTTTTGCTTTTCAACAACCAACAACAACAACCAAAAAAAAAGCCTTTGAATGTTTTTCTCGAGCAAATGCATTCAGAGGATCGGTGTTTCGAGTTGTTGTATGCCGTAGAAAAAGTAACACAAACACGCGCTCTTTTTTCAGTGCGGATGTTAGTGTTGTAAATTGTACTGAACCTTACTGTGAAGTGTTGTTACCACTTTGTAGTTAGAGGTTACTTCTACTTAATTGTATTGGTGACACTATACAAAGGGGGTGGTGGGGAGAGATAGTGGACACTTAATTATTATACAAGAATGTGAGGTTCTTCTTGTTTTGTTTTTGTAGTCGTGGCCATTCTTACCCACCATTTTTATATATATATTTAATATTTTAATATTTATATATATAAAAAAATATGTATTAGCCAAATGATGCGTGGAAACAACTCCGGAACTTTGTACTGTTGACCCCTTTTGTTGTGACTTCAAAGGCAAATTTTACTTTTTGTCTTTGTTTTGTGCGCGGTTTTTCTTATGTGTTGTTGATATTTAATTGTTCTTCTGGAAGCTTAAATTGGTATTTCTTCATTTCTTGGACATTTTGTGTTTTTTTTTTTGGGTCTGTATTAAGACTTTAAAGATTTGAAGTGATTTTTTTTCTTTCTTCTTCTTCTTCTAAGATAACTACGGAAAAGACAATAGAAAAACGACCACAAAAAGACTGCATCCAAAAAAAAAAAACAGCAGAAACAGCAAAACATTATTTGCTGCTGTTTTATTTCATCTTCTTGGCTTGTGTAGCTAGCAACAACATTCTGAGATTATTACAAAGGAAAAGAAGAGTTATTTACTCAAGAATGTGGTCCTCTGTTGGAACTGTAAGGAAGCTGCTAAGTGGTCAGTAAAGGCTGCTATTTCCTGGAGTAGTGATTTGACTTCAGCTGATTTACTACTGAGTGTTGCTAAAAACAGAAAGTGAATTTGTTTTTAAAGGTTGCTAGTTGGTTACTCTTAACAACATTCACTGTCTTAATAATTGTGACAAGCAACAAAAGTCACTGCTTTAAAGGTGTCAGAGGCAACGAAAATCACTTGTTTTATTTGTACCAAGTTTGCTGGTCGTGATGGCAAACAAAAGTGACTGTTTTAGGGATTGCAAGCAACAAAATTGACTGTTCTAGTAATTGCAAGCAACGAAAGTCACTTGTTTTAAAGGTGATAATCATTAAAAGTCACTTGTTTTAAAAAGTGACAGGCGACCGAAATCACTGTGTTAGTCTTGCCAAGTTGCTGGCTGTCAATAAAAGCGACTGTTCTAAGGATTGTAAGCAACAAAAGTTACTTTTTAGTGGTTGCAAGCAACAAAAGTCAATGTTTTCGTGGTTAAACAATTTTCCAGCAACAAATCTCACTTGTTTTTAGTCAACAAAAGTGGCTCCTCGTTGTGGTTACTTATTGGTTTCAAGCAATGAAATTCAACAAATGTCAGGATGTTACTGGTATCAGGCAACAAAAGTGACAAATTTTAATGGGGTTTTAAAGCAACAAAAGTCATTCTTATATAAAAGTAAGTAAACTACTTATATGAAATTAAGTTGTAATCAATAACCAAAAAAAAAGTCACTTGTAGTTAGTTGCCAGAAAACAAGAGAAGTCTCACGAATATTAATTGTTGCTAGCTCAACTAAAGTGACGTTTTTTGGTGTCAAGAGGTCTCGGAGTCTTATTTCAAATTGGCTGGACACTTAAAAGTCTCAAGTTCGCTTATCAAAGTGAAAGCTGAGAGTGAGAAATATAAAGGGTGGAAGTTGAGAGAATCCACTTAATTTTCACTTTTTTTTTTCTGTTCTACTCAATTTGTCTTATTTGAGAAGAAAATCATTTTGAAGTCACTGAAAATTACAGGGTAGTTAGAAATAGGTGAAAACTTCAGTTGGCACCGCCCTTGTTATGACGACTGGCAACTTCTAACTGGCAACTCCTCCTCCTCCCTTTTCAACGTCAGACTATAACCAGCCAATTAGAAGTTGCCAGTCGTCATAACAAGGGCGGAGCCAACTGAAGTTTACACCTAGTTCTAACTACCTGTCTGAAAATTATGTTCTTTGAAGAAACAACTTTTGATTATTTTTTCTTTCAGATTGATTCTCTTACGTATTTTGATTACGTAGGTATATATTTTTTTTTTTAAAAATTCCTGTTTAAAAGTCCAACCCACACCTGAAAAATTGGGGTTTGGCCTCAATAGATATTTTTTTCTTTCGTTTTGTTTGTGTTTTGTGGCTTCAAAGTTGTTGTTATTTAAAGGTGTTCAATTGTTGTTTTTAGAGGATAAAAAGAATCATAAAAGACAACTCCTGAGAGTTTTTTTTATTGTTCGTGACAGTCTACTCTCAGTCTATATATTATCATAAAACCACTTTGAATAGGATTTTCTCGGAATCTCTTATTTTTCTGTTGCTTCTTCCTGGTTTTTTTTTTATTTTAGGAGGAAGAGGAGAGGAGGTGGACCGACACCTTGTACACCTGTCAAGGTAGTAAGTTTACAATGTGTCTACTAGAAAAAAAAACCTACAAAAAAGGTTTTAAAAACTAGAAGAGTAACACTTGAATTCTAGGTGCAAAAATCAAGAGAAACTTGAATGTGGTTTTAGAAACTTGAACGCGGAGGTAACTCAATGACGTTGGTGATGTTGTTGATATCTTTCAAAATGAACTTTTTATAGACAAAAATTACAAAAATATTGTCTGCTTAAAAGTTGTGTCATTTTCAGAGACATAAAAAAGCTTATTTTAAAAGATAGCAAACATTGAAATGGAAGCTACCTTTCTAGTTTCTAAAACACTTTCTAGTTTCTCTTGAAGGGAGCAAAATCAAGAGAAATTTGAATGTGGTTTTTGAAACTTGAAAGGGTAACTCAATCACTTAAGGATATTTTCATGGTGATATCTTTCAAAATAAACTAAAAGTTGTCATTTTAAAAATAAACATAAAAAAGCTTATTTTGAAACATATCAAACATGAAAATGGAAACTACCTTTCTAGTTTCTCTTGATGGAGCAAAATTAGGAGAAACAGAATGTGTTTTAGAAACTAGAAAGGTAGCTTCCATTTTCATGTTTGATATGTTTCAAAATAAACTTTTTATAGACAGAAATTACAAAAATATTGTCTGCTTAAAAGTTGTGTCATTTTCAGAGACATAAAAAAGCTTATTTTAAAAGATGTCAAACATTAAAATGGAAGCTAGTATTCTAGTTTCTAAAACACTTTCTAGTTTCTCTTGAAGGGAGCAAAATTAAGAGAAATTTGAATGTGGTTTTAGAAACTTGAACGGGGGTAATTCAAAATAAACTTTTTATGTGAGTTTAAAAATGACCCAATTTTAAGCAGATGTTATTATTTAATATTTGTCTATAAAAAGTTTATTTTGAAAGATATTATCAACACGAAAAATTCTCTAGGTTGATTTATGAACAAGAGGTGATTTTCCATTTCTGCAGTTTCGCGTGCAACACTTAAACGAGAAATTGAAAGTGTTTTTAGAAACTAGAATAGTAGTTGACTCAATAGTATTTTTATGTCGTTATTTTTGAAAATAAACTTTTTATAGACAAAAATGACTAAAAACACCATCTGCTTAAAATTGGGTCATTTTCAAACTGACATAAAAAGCGTATTTTAAAAGATATCATCAACATTAAAATACAACTTAAGTGATCAATCTACCCTTCTAGTTTCTAAATCACTTCACTTTCAATTTCTTCTTATTGGCTACTTCTGACAAAAAAAAAACAGAATAAGAAGAGTTCTAATCTTTATTTATCTTAATCTCATTTGCATAATTTACAAATGGCTGACTTATGCTGAAACGTTTTTCAAAGTCAATTTTTTTTAAAAAATGAAAACTTTTTTTTCTGAGTTTCTCTTTTTTTTAAGACTAGAAATCGATTTTCTGTTTGTTTGCCTGCAGTCTTTTTTTTCCTTCCATTTTAGTTCTCATCATAAAAAACTAGAATAGGCGACTGACTATAAATATCATTTATAATAATTTGTGTCCTTGAATTTATGATATTTTAAAAGTGGAATTCACCTCAAGTGGTTGTTGGTTGATTGCAATTATTGGATGAACATTTTTAATTAACCTGTTTTATTTTTGAAATTGTTAAAAGTCTTTGTTTTGTTTTTCTAGTTTTTAAACTGGTTTTATTCAGTTTTTTTTTTTTGGTTCTGTGTAAACAAAGAAACACACCTTTTTTTATAAAGAGATATCAAGGTAAGAAAATTGAAAGAAAAACCATGAACCTTGTTTTCTTATCTTAAACACTGAGGCGTTCAATATCGAAATTTAATCGTAAATTGTTGTAAAAAAAAAAATGACGTTAATGACGTTTTAAACAGGCAATTAGAAATCGGGACGCGCAGAAGTTGGCTCCGCCCTTTTTATGACGAACGGCAACTTCTAAATTGGTTGGTAATGTAGTATGTCGTCACATGCTCCGCCCTTTTCAACGTCGAACCACGCAACAAACCAATTAGAAGTTGCCGTTTGTCATAAAAAGGGGCTTCCTATAGAACATAAGAGCCACTGCAGTGGCGCCATCCAGGGAGACAAAAACAAAATAAATATCCATTCAGCCACTTTTAATTGATTACTTTACTCTTCTAGTTTCTAAAACACTTTCAATTCCTTTGTATAAATGGAAGAAATACTTATTTCTGCAGTTTTTTTTTTTCATTTTAAGGGAGAAAATTGCATTGATATTTATGGATATAAGCTAAGGGAGAAAGAGGGATAGTGAGAGGGAGGAGGAAGAGAGAGAGAGAGAGAGAGAGAGAGAGAAGGGTGAATACTAATGAGATAGAGAGAAGAATGGCAAAATTGGTTTCTATGTTTTAATATGGACACCATGGGTTAGAGGTTGTAATCCTTTTCAAGTGTGTTAATACTAGAATATCTCTCTCTCTCTTTGTTATGTTATTTGTATTGATGATGATGATAACATGTACACAAATTCAATTGCTCAAATTGTCACTTCACACAATTGTGTGTCACTAGAGACTTTCAAAATAAACTTTCTTACTCTCCTTGTGAGTCCCCCCCCCCTTCCTGACATAACTTTAACCCTTTAAATTCTCATCTTAACCCCCTTTTCTCTGCATTCCCGAACCCCTTTTTAAGTCTCACCATCTCAAACCCTTATTTTATTAAATTTTTAAACCACCTCCTTTATGTGACACTTCCATTGAGAACCTTTTTTGTCAAGATGTTTCACACGGTTAACCACTTTGTGGAACTACAAAAAGTGGTCCGTGTGAAAGGTCTTGAATTTGTGATTCCATAAAGTGGTTGACATGGGTTGTTTCACTGTATGTCAGTTCGGGCCACTGGTATAATCTTGGTCATATCGCTAACAAAACAGGCAGTTGAGTGGTTGCCACTTGTGGCAAGACTCAGCCACTCATTGCTACTGTTTTGCAAAGAAAATGGTGGCCTGTAGACCGGTGGCTTGTGTGAATACTGAGAAATACTCTCTATGTATTCAGTTATCTAAGAACGACCACTTTCATGTGGCGACACAAAGTGTTTCGTCTGAAAGTTTGATAGAAACTAGAATAGTAAATGAATGTGCTAGAAATGGTATTAGAATGAAAACTTTCAAAAGAAACATTACAGCAAGCAAAGCACAATTTAAAACTAAAAACAGTTACGTGAAATTTGTTTAAATACAGAAGAGTAAAGTGAAAAAATATCGTTTAAAATAAACTTTTTTATAGATAAAAATTTAAAAAATATCATTTGCTATCAAGTTATTTTGAAACTGACATAAATAACTTAGTGTATTTTGAAAGATACCTGCAAGTCATTGAACAGCTACCCTTCTAGTTTCTAAAACACATTCAAGTCTCTCAATTTAGTTCCTGTTTGTTCAAGGCGCATTTACGTATTAAAACCCACCTTTGAGGCCCTTGGCACACAGACCACTATTCGACACAGGCAATTAGAAATCGGGAAGAGCAGAAGTTGGCTCCGCCTTTTTTTTTAGGACGAACGCAACTTCTAATTGGTTGGTTATATAGTCTAACGTCACATGCTCGGCCATTTTCAACGTGGAACTACACAACAAACCAATTAGAAAGGGCGGAGCCAACTTCTGCTCGTCCCGATTTCTAATTGCCTGTATGATCGACTGCAAATTTGCAAAATAAAGCCGAGTTGTCACCAAAACCGTTTTAATCGAGTCTTTTTCGCTCTTTCCATAGAAAATACATTGCAAGCCACAGCCTTTAACCACCTTTGACTTCATTTTGCAGTAAAAAAAAAGTGGTCTGAGTTGTTCTCAATCAGCCCTAAGTGATTCATTTACTATTCCAGTTTCTAAAACACGTTCGAAGTTTCTGTAAAGCTGAATAACAGTAAGGGGTGGGGGGAAGTGTATTATAATAGAAAAAGGTGTTATAAAATACACTTTTTGAAATAACTAAAATTGTTTAAATTGAAAAAAATGGCACTTTTTTTAATCTGTCATCTTTTACCCCCTCTTTTTTTTGTAGTTATCACTTAGACGTGAGGGGGGCTTTTAGTCTTTTTTTTTTGCTGAAGTTTCTCACCTGCTCATTTGAGATGATTTTTACCACAGGCAGTTAGAAATAGGTGAAAACTTCTGTTGGCTCCGCCCTTGTTATGACGACTGGCAACTTCTAAATTGGCTGGTTATGTAGTCTGACGTTGAAAAGGGCGGAGGAGCATGTGACGTCAGACTTCATAACCAGCCAATTAGAAGTTGCCAGTCATAACAAGGGCGGAGCCAACTGAAGTTTTCACCTATTTGTAACTACCTGGTTTTTCTCCCTCGTTTTTCTTTGCCTTGAAGCCTTTTTTTTTAAACATAATTTGGTGTTTTGCTAGACTAGACACACATTAAGAAAAAGCCTTTTAAAAGTGGGAGAAAATCAACTTTTTCTTTAGTTATGTAAGTGTATGAGTCATTGGGGTTTAAATTGTGACAGGTGCGCCACCCAAGTTACGATTCTACCTTTTTTTGTTGTTGTTTTGGGGTTGTAAAAGTCTCTTCTAGTTTGGAAAGAAATAGAAGTTGGGGGAATAAGAAAAGGGGGAATGTTTTTTTTTTATATAATATGTGTGTGTGCTGTACCCGTCTCAAACGACGACGAGGGTTGGAAGTGGAGGCTAGCTATTAGGTGATTGTATTAGCCTGGCTTCACATGAGCCACATTGTGGCGGCGCCACATAAAGTCTTTGTTTTTAACAGATCATTGATTACCCTGTACCATAATATACAGGCAATTAGAAATCAGGACAAACAGAAGTTGGCTCCGCCCTTTTTATGACGACCGGCAACTTCTAATTGGTTTGTTGTGTGGTTCGATGTTGAAAAGGGTGGAGCATGTGACGTCAGACTACATAACCAACCAATTAGAAGTTGCCGGTCGTCATAAAAAGGGCGGAACCAACTTGCGTTCGTCCCGATTTCTAAATGCCTGTAATTAAACACCCTCCAACATCATTACTTTGAAGCACTGCTAGCCTCTACCGCGAACTCTTGTTCTCGTTTGAGGTGGAATCGTTGAAAATGGAAAATATTCTGTAAAGTGGTTTATGTTGTTGCATGATGACTGAAAAACATTCCAACGTGGAATTTTAACAAACAATTCCACCTGAAACTTGTTTTTTTCCCTCTTTTTCTATAAAAAAAAAATTCATAAAAATGATATGTGAGGTCAAGTCCGAAAAGTTAGGGAATTTTTTTTTCTAAAAAAAATTGACCTTTATGTTAACATTTAATTGCATTTAACTTTTGTTTTATTATTTGGCTGTGGGGGGGGGGGGGTCACTCATAAACAATCGTTATGATGGGTCGCTAACAAAGTGAATATTTCACTAAAACTCTTGATTATTCTGCGTTTTGAAAACAATTTTAAGATGGATTTTAGAATGTAACTCCGCCTCCTTGAAGGTTCTCTCTTTCAGGTGCAAAATTAAGTGAAACTTGAAAGTGTTTTAGAAACTAGAAGGGTAGCTTAATTACTTTTAATGGTATTTTCATGTTGATGTATCTTTCAAAATAAACTTTTATGAGTTTTTTTAAAGCAGATGATATTTTTTTTTAAATATTTGTCTTTAAAAAGTTTATTTTGATTTAAGAGGCTACATAGCAAAATTACTTTGAAAAATCTCCGCAAGGAGCGCCAGCATCGTTTTTTCTATTGAGCCCATAGACCCAATGTTAAAGAAGAAACGTTAATTTTTAAAATACACAACAATGGCGGCAATAGGTTTATTTTTCATATTTAAAATTGTCCAATTTTGATGGTTCAAAGTGCATTGTGCACTTTAAATATATGCTGGTCTAGTGATAGAATGACAAAAAATTGGTAAGTGCGGTTCTATTTTTAAAAACTATTTCAAAATCGTGAATTTCTAACTCTTATGTTAAACTCCATTGAGTCCGCTCAAATAAAAAAAACATCCATTAAAATCCTCATAAAAATACTTAAAAATAATTTTAAAAAACCAGAAAAAAATCAGCACGTGGGCCAATGTGTTGGCTTTATTGTGGTTTTTTAAAATTATTTTTAGGTATTTTAGGAGCATTTTAATGGATGTTTTTTTTGCATACGAGCGCGTACTCAATGGAGTTTAACATAAGAGTTAGAAATTCGCGATTTTGAAATATGTTTTAAAAATAGAAACACACTTACCACTTTTTTGTCATTCTATCACTCGATCAGCATATATTTAAGGTACACATTGCACTTTGAACCATAAAAATTGGACAATTTTAAATATGAAAAATAAACATATTGCCGCCATTGTTGTGTATTTTAAAAATTAACGTTTCGTCTTAAAACATTGTCTATGGGCTCAATAGAAAAACGATGCTAGCGCTCTTTGCGGAGATTTTTCAAAGTAATTTTCTTAAGTGATTGAGCTACCCTTTCTAGTTTCTAAAATAATTTCATGTCTCTCTTAATTTTTACTTCTGAAAGACAGAAATAACCAGAAATTCAAGAATTGTTTAAACTTTTAAAACGAACTTAACGTTGCTTCAACTGAAAATGTATAGAAAAAAAAACCCAGAATTCTAGTGAATTTGAAAGTTAACTGTAATATCTCTTAAACAGTTTGGAAACCAATTTGTAACAGTTGTAACAGATGCAACAGTTATAAATACTATAAACGGTTGAATGGGTTTCTACATAGGGAATTTTTTTTTCAAAAACTAATAGAGGGGTTTATTCTTGTAAAAATGTCCTTTGAGTCCCCTCTTTTTAGAGCCTGGAGCCCCGCATCTGTTAGAACCTAGAAGGGACACCATCACATTTTTGAGAGGAGAGGTCCCCCCCCCCCACACCTTTTTTTTTTAACCCTCTTCCCCTTCCCCCCCACATTTTTCATATTGAACAAGGGGATGATGTGTTTCTATTTCAATTCTTTCTAGAAATACAAATAAAGAGAGTAAGGAACATATTTAGGGGTTTTTAGGGATTTTTTCTATTCAAGATTATGTTGGGATACATTTTGAAAAGAAAAAATGTTTGAATTGGATTTTTGGTTTAGATATTGAAAGATTTTTTTTTTCTTTTGATATTTTTTTTTACAAAGAAAAGAAAATGGCGAGAAAGAAGGTTATTAGGGCTCGTATTTTCTATTCTTTAGCCACAGTGGACAGTGGTCAAGACGTCACTAGACTCGTAATTTTTCTTCACTTGTCCAGAATGGTTGGAGTAAAACTGTTCTGATGTATTTGGGTGTCAGATTTTCTTCTTCATTGTTGTTTTGATTGTTTGAAAAATTCTTGGTCCAAATTCAACAAACAAAAAAAAACTTGTCACTGGAACATTAACTTGAACCCTCTGATCAGGGATACAACTGGAACAGGGCCTTTGAAAGGTAAAGGGTGGGCCCATTACTTCTCATTTCTCAATCTCCATTTTAATTCCCCTCAATTTCTTGTTCAGAGACAAGGGACATAGGAATCGTGCACATGACGAGTGTCACCACCTGGTGGTAGTAATGGCATGCTCTTATCAAATATGTGGAACCAATGAGACTCATGACATCATTACACCAAAATGGAAATCAGCTAGACTGAAAAAAATATGCTATACAGAAAAAAAAAATGGATGCCGTGCTTAAAAGTTGAAACAGTTGCTGAACAGTTGATTCGATGCATACAATTTTGTTGAAGGCCATCAGTCCTATTAGGAGAGGCAATTAGAAATCGGGACATACAGAAGTTGGCTCCGCCCTTTATTATGACGACTTGCAACTTCTAATTGGTTTGTTGTGTGGTTCGACGTTGAAAAGGGCGGAACATGTGACGTCCGACTACATAACCAACCAATTAGAAGTTGCTGGTCGTCATAAAAAGGGCGGAGCTAACTTCTGTATGTCCCGATTTCTAATTGCCTGTCCTATTAGGTACCATTGTACCATTACGACTTCAAAAGGTGTCAGTAGCTTGGTTTTCAATTGTTTTAGTCCACAGTCATCGCCGCAGCTGTCAGTATAGCCCATGGTCATCCATAGTCTCCTCCATCTCCAATAACCACGTTGTCGTTGTGTATGCCAGCCTCCCCGGTCTGTCACCTTCTGTGGCGAGTCCACATTCATACAAGATGTGGGTCAGTGTATCCGGTCCAGCTCCTCCGAATACACTGGATAGCTAGGCACAGAATAGAGGTGGGATGAATCCTAAATTTTCTCGAATCCGAATTCTAAAAGGTTCTCGAATCCTTCATATAAGAATCCTATATTATTCATTAAGAAGATACAAATAAATGAAATAATATTAAATATTAAATTATTCAAACACAGTGTGGCTTCACTCAGGGTCGCCACAAGGTGATCCATTGGTTATCCGGGTCCGACCACAGAAATTTGCAACAATCGCCGGTTTTTTGTGTTAGTGAACGCTTTTATTGGACGTCAATGGAGTTAAAACTAATTTTTACCAAAGTTTTTAATAAGTTTTTTTAGGATTCGAAAGATTTGAAAAGACGAAAAAAGCGTGAAGATTCGAGTTTTCGAATTTCGAATATTTTTCAAGATTCGTGGGGTTCGAGGATTCGAATGGTCCCATCTCTAAATTTTCTCATATTTATTTATAGAGAATTTATTCAGAGATTGAATTCCATACCCCCCCCCCCATTATTTGGTTCTCATACCTCAAAGCGGTATGGATACCCTCGGGTTAAGAAACCACCTGCTCTATCCTCTCTTCAAAGATAATGGAACCATAGTATAAGGGACTCTTTTCAGCTCGGGTTTTTCTTTTTTTAGATTTTTCTCTTCATCTTCTTTACATTAGAGACCAAGAGAGATTTTTTTCTTCTTGTAATTTCATTGAAAAAACTCAAATAAGAAGAGAGAAAAAAAAGAAGATGGAACCCTTGGCGATTTCCTAAGTTAAACAAGTTTTCTCTGTCAGTGAGACTTTTAGAGGAGAGAGGTTATTTTTTTCCGTTTCTATCTTATTCTTGTTCCCCCTTTACATCAATTCCAAAAGCGTTGAATGAATTTGTTAAAAACCTCAATAGGTGGGATGGTGTTTTGTGTATGGGGAGGAGGAGGATCCTCCTCCAACCCCTCATTCAGCACCACCACCAAACACCACCAAGGTGGTGTTTGGTGGATGGATCTAAATTTTGTGGTCATTATTAGAAAGAGAGGATAACAATAGAGGATAACATGAAGTGACCATGGTTATTATCTCTGGACTCTTTTTTTAGACGTTTTTTTCTTTATTGGATTTGTTTGGTGGATCTTTTCAAGATCTTCTTCTGAAAGAAAGAAAGAAAGAACAAAAAAAAATGAGAGATTCTTCTCTGGGTCTTTCTAGTTTCTATCTCTCTTGAGATGTTTGATATAAGAAGAAGAAAAAAAAAACAACCAAGAAAGGAAATTATCATTATTATTGTTTTCTTGTTTTTAAAGCACTTTTCAAAAGCCATTTTTATCTTCTTCTTTTTGCTAAACTTTACAGAGAGAAAAATAAATTGCTATGAAGATTTTTTTTGGGAGAGTTGTAGTTATTGACACTTAAGTCAGGGTCACACTGCGTTAAATTGTTGTGCAATGACATTACAGCACCATGTTTGTAACATACTTGTGTGTGTGTGATGGACAGGCATTTAGAAATCGGGAAGAACACCAAGTTTTCTCCGCCCTTTTTTATGACGATTGTGTGTTGTTGTGTGGTTCGACGTTGAAAAGGACGGAGCATGTGACGTCAGACTACATAACCAACCAATTAGAAGTTGCTGGTCGTCATAAAAAGGGCGCGGATTGTTTGAGCTACCCTTCTAGTTTCTAAAACACTTTCTAGTTTCTCTTCATTGTACACATAAAAGATAGAATAATCACAGTTTGAGTGGCGTTTTTAGACTTTTTCAAAAAAACCACACCTTAACGTGAATTTTAAATATCGGGAATTTCTTAGATTTTATATATCATTAGGGTTCTCTGTGTGTGCGTGTGGTTAGAGGCTATTTATTTGGAGGTTTTCTAGATTCTAAAAGGAACTCTTTTGTGCAAATAGTTTGGAGTTAGAAACCTGGAGGGGTTATTAAAGTTTTTTTTTTCCGAAAAGTGAAAGGGAGGAGGAGAGAGGCTTTTTCAACAAAAATGAAGCTGAGATTCTCAAGAGTTTCAAATGTGTGGGTTTTTTTTTCTAGTCCATTTCAACTTCAAACTCCACTCTTAGTAAAAAGTCAATTAGACAAGAAGGTTTTTTTTCTTCTCATCTTTCTAGTATTTACCAATAGTTGTTAACTGTCTCTGAACTGATACATAGCCTAGAGTAGTTTTTTTTGTTGATGGGTGCAAAACATAAAAACACATTTTCTGATAATGAAATGTGAATTTCAATTTAATTTGTCATCAATTTAAATAATAAATGAAAATAAGAGAAGTTGTTGAATAAGGACAGTAATCATTAAGCCTTGTTTCCACTGGAGTGAAAATTTGAACTTTTTTGAAACGTTCAACTGGTGAAAAATGGAACAAACGTGGACTTTGACTATGACAGGCAATTAGAAATCGGGACGAACTTCAGTTGGCTCCGCCCTTTTTTCATGACGAACGCAGCTTCTAATTGGTTGGTTATGTAGTCTTCAATAGATTAGCTGTGGGGCGCCACTAAATGGCAAAACGTGGAACTATGACTGTCATCTGCTAATATTCAAAATGGCGTCACACATATAGGCTATTAATGTAACCCTACAATGGGTTATATTGGGGCCACAAATTGAGAAACACATTTACGTTGATTTTGGCTCCGAAGCCATAATAATTACAATAAAAAAAAATGTTGTTACAGTTGTGAATGACAACTAGAAATGTGGTTATTTCATTTCATAGCAAATATTACTAAGTAGGAATTTTTTGGGGAGGTTGCATTTATATTGGTATATTAGACAGTATATATGGTGGTAGTGGTGGTGGTGGTGGTGGTACTTCCGCTGCTGCAATTTTCTAATGTGTTTTTCCATTTAATTTCCTGTATTTGAATGAAAAACACAAAAGTAAATGAATAACATTTTCGCCCTTACTTTCTCTCTCTTTCTATCTCTCTCTGCATGTGTCTGATATTTGTTTCTCTCTCTGTGCATTTTCTATTAGTATGTCTGTCTGTCTGTCTGTCTCTTATTCCTGTGTGTGTAATATTCACATTCTGTTTAGTAAATTCTTTTTGCATTGATGTGTTTCCTGTATGTTTAATAAATTTTCTGCGTCTCTAGGTGTGCATGTGTTTTTTTTTAAAAGTTTGTATTCAAAGATTGCTGGCCCACCTGCCCAAAAATCCTTCAGGCCTATCATTAAAAGGTTCCTCAGTCATTTAAGCTACCTGGCCCATCTAGGTGACCAAGCATATAATAATGCACACAAGGATGATTTTGTCTGAAAATTGATGTTGTCATTCATGTAGAATGTCTTCATTTTTCAATGGCAAGCTGTAACCAATGCTTGCTAAACCTTACGATTTACTGTCTTAAAACTGGTGACGGTCCTACGCCGGTTGACGTACGGCATCGGATGCCAGGAACCGGAACCAGATCTGACCTCCCGTTGTTTTTTTGTTTTTTTCTGAGTTCAACATGGTCGATCTTGGGCAAACGTCTACCATATGAGACTCGTGGTAAAGTTGACTTTACAAAGGTTACTCACAATGGGAGTAAACTCTCTGGGAGTATTTATGACTTTTAAGCGGGGGACACACATACGGAAAATCAGCCAAGAATATGAGGCCAGAAAAGAATTTTCGAAAGAATTTCAAATTCTGGCCGATTTTCTGGTAAGAAAAAAAAAGTTGATCACAGAGTTGAGTTTGCACAGAATCTTGTTTTAATATTCTGACCAATTAGAGCAGCTCAAACCACCTAATAAAATGAAACCCTCACTTAATAATAAAGCCTAAAGGTCATTTTTACAGATGTAAAAATTGAGGGTGGTGGGACCAGTTTCTCAAAATGGATGACGTCACACCCTTAGTTTTCTTTTTCTTTTCTGGGGACATTTTCCCCCCCAAAAAAAATTCCGTATGTGTGTCTCCCGCTTAATGTGAGCTGGTGACAACACATCAGAATTCAAGTAGAGGAGTAGACTTTTGTGGGATTTTGTTGCCAATGTCTGTTGTTTGGTGGCGCATCTATCTGATGATAAAGTTCATTTATCTGAAGTCAACTGATTTTTTTAATTTTTTAAATTATGTTAATGACAAATTTTAAAAAAATCGTGTTGGTAATCATTGAAATAATTCTTGACAATATTTTGACAAGAAATTTCTGGAGCTGCTGTTCCATGTTTACCCGCGTGTTCCTAGCTGTCCCATTTACGTGTTTATTCTACAGGCAATTAGAAATCGGGACGAACAGAAGTTGGCTCCGCCCTTTTTATGACAACTGACAACTTTTAATTGGTCGGTTATGTAGTCTGACGTCACATGCTCCGCCCTTTTCAACGTCGAACCACACAACAAACCAATTAGAAGTTGCCGTTCGTCATAAAAAAAGGGCGGAGCCAACTTCTGTTCGTCCCGTTTTCTAATTGCCTGTCGTTTATTCTTGGCTGTTCCATGTTTGTACTTGAGTTCCTATCTAGCTGTTTTCTATGTGTTTCTGGCTGTTTGATTGTTCCTTGTTGTGCGGCGTTATTTTTGTCACCTTGGTGCAGTATTTGAACCATAAAATGCCAAAATTGTGTAGTTGTTGAGGTGATATTACACATTCAAAATTGAGTTCTATCTTTTTTCTTTCTTCTCTCTAATATTGCATACTGCAGTGGCTATTGTTTTGGAACCATTTTCTCATTTCATAGACCCCTTTTTGCATTGCGCATACACACATTCAAATATTATATATTTTGCAGTCTAATCCACTTTTATTGTTGGGTTCTACTGTGAACAACAACAAAACACATTTCTCTCAACTAAAGTGTATTTATGTGTGAATCCTTCTCTTTTTTGTTTGAAGGAGATTCCAACTTCTCATCTTTTGTAACCTTAACAACCCATTTTGACCACTTGCACAAGTGGCATTAATTGAAATCATAGAAATATTTTGTGTATTATTAAATGTAGATGTATTTTTCCTATATATATAGAGGGGGGGCTGCACAGGGATAATTTTGGGGTTGGAGGGTGGATAATATTAAAATAGTGTTCTGTCTTTTGTGTTTTCATTGTCCGTTTTTGTTTTAATATAATGGTGACGTTAACTGTTTAATCATTGGTGTTTACGATTGTGTATTCACCTGGATTATAGTAATTGTTGTTGTATTTTGAGGGGAAAATTATATATATAGAAAGTGAAGGGGGAGAGGAAATACAGGCAGTTAGAAATAGGAGAGAACATCAATTGGCTCCGCCCTTTTTATGACGACCGGCAACTTCTAATTGGTTGGTTATGTAGTCTGACATCACATGCTCCGCCCCTTTTCGACGTCGAACCACACAACAAACCAATTAGAAGTTGCCAGGTCGTCATAACAAGGGCGGAACCAACTGAAGTTCTCTCCTATTTCTAACTGCCTATGAGGAAATAGGTTTTGAGGGTGGTGGGTGCCACATGGAGCCACATGGCGCACAAATTATATAAAACGAAAAGTCCGACAAATTTTTGTTGCGGTTACACATAAAATGAGTAAAAATTGGACGATATTTTAACTGTTTACAAAGTCATTAGATTCATTTTTTTACTAAGTCTTAATTATGGCCCTTTTTCTCGTTATGGAAGTCTTTTATATTTTTGTGATGATGATAATGTTTAATTAAGAAGAGACCTGAGAGGGGGAGGGGGGAATGAGGTGGTAATTTCAAACACCTGGAATCTAGTTTCAAATTTAAGGGAGGAGGACCACCATTATTTGAGGAGGACCACCATTATTTGAGGAGGACCACCACTTTTGGAGGAGAGGTGTGGCTACGAAAAACACAATTCAGTTTCTAAAAGTTTATCAACAATGATCTTTAAACTGGTAAAGTCGTCGTGCAATTTACACGAAAGGAAAATGAACTTATAACTCAAGCAATGAGTTGTATACTGGACTATATGCAAGGTTTTACTATAGGGAATACTTAAGGGATTACTTATGAAGTATTTTCATGTTGATTATTTTTCAAAATAAACTTTTTGTGTTAGAAAATGACCTAATACATAGTACACACCTGATAATTTAAATGCATTTAAATAGTAAATGTGTTCTACAGAGCCCTGTGAGGGACAAGCAAACAATATGTGGTCGAATTCATTTTATTCAGTTAATAATCTCAAAATATTGAGTTAATACTTAAATATAATATAATAAACTATTGACATTAAAATATTGATTTAGTATTTCAATTTTGAAAATATTAATAATTAAAGTCAATTTTTATCTTGTTCATGTGTCCTTAACTGTATTCCGTATAATTCACCTAAACACATTTAGTTTGAACTCATTTAACTAATGTGTGTACAAGGTATAACTTAAGAAATTTTTTTTAAAATTTTGTCTTTAAAAAGTTTATTTTGAAATATATACCAAACATGAAAATACTCTTAAATGATTGGGCTATCGTTCTAGTTTCTAAAAACACCTTCAAAGTTTCTCTTAACTTTGCATCTGAAAGTTAAAAACAACCTTTATAATTATTAAGTACTAACTATGATTCCACAAAATGGTTCGTGTGAAACCGGCCTAATACCTTGTACACACGCATGAGTTAAATGAATTCAAATTAAATGTGTTTAAGTGAATTATACGGAGTCCAGTTAAGGACATGAACACCAAATAAAAATTTACTTTAATTATTAATATTTTAAATTGAAATTCTAAATCAATATTTTAATGTCAATTGTTTATTATATTATATTTAAGTTAATTAACTCAATATTTTGAGATTATTAACTGAATAAAAATTGAATTCGACATATTGTTTGTTTGTCCTTCACAGGGCTCTGTAGAACACATTTATTATTTAAATGCATTTAAATTATCAGCTGTGTGTACTAGGTATTAGCAGAACCACTTGAATGAAAGTTAATGTAAAAAAATACAAGACATAAGAACACAGTGACACACATTCCTAACATACTGAAGTGAACCATTAGACACAATAGAGAAAAAGAAGAAGAATGAAAAGACAACAAGTCCAGTCGTTTTGGGGTGACTTTAATACAAAAGTGGGTTTGGAAATATTTCGATGCCATTTTATTGTAGAGACCTCGCTCTTTTTTTATTTTGTTGATGTCGTCGTCGTCGTTTTTTTAGAAGTTCTTTCCAGAACTCTTTATATTTTTGTGGACATTCATATATATATATATACAGATAGATTGATATATATATATATTGGAAAACATTTTCTTGATTACTTTGGATGGAACTTCTGTCTCTTTTTTTGAGGATCATCAGAAAAAGACGAAGTCACAAGAAAGATTCTGATGAAGAAAAGAATTTTTGTTCCGAAATATCGAATTTAAGAAAAAAAAAAGCTCAGAGTGTAGAAAATAGGTCCATAGAAGATAGAAAAAAATAAGCCCCTCCCCCCCAAAAAAAATCGTTTTTCTCCGTTTAGAAGCAAATTCTTTATGTAATAGAGAAAGTCAGAGACTATACAGTATATATATATATATATATATATATATATATATATATATATATATTGGAAAAGTATATAAGAGATGTAAAAATCAATAGAAAAAAAAGAAGAATGAGAATAAAAGTCAATATTCTAGAGATCAATCAAAAGACTTCTTCAATATGTCGATATATATCTCTGAACAAACAATACCCCCCCTCTTCCCCCCAAAAAATACATAAATAAACCAATGAACACGTTACTAAAAGAGAATGGAGACAAAAGACGAGTAAATAAACACAAAAAGTTGGGTGTGTTTTCATTAGATGAGGGACGAATCCGAATCCTAAAAGGTTCTCGAATCTCACGAATATCCGGAATCTCTCGAATCCTTCATATAAGAATCCTATATTATTCATTAAGAAGATACAAATAAATGAAATAATATTAAATATTAAATTATTAATAATAAAAAAAAACACAGTGTGGCTTCACTCAGGGTCGTCGCCACAAGGTGATGATCCATTGGTGATCCGGGTCCGACCACCGAAATTTGCAACAGTCGCCGGTTGTTTTTGTGTTAGTGAACGCTTCTATTGGACGTCAATGGAGTTAAAACTAGTTTTTAACAGTTTTTTTTTAAAGGTTAGGATTCGAAAGATTCGAAAAAAAACGAAAAAACCGCGAAGATTCGAGTTTTCGAATCTCGAATATTTTTCAAGATTCGCGGGATTCGATTGGTTCCGTCCCTAGTTTTTATAATATTACAGTAGAACGTCGATTATCGGACATGCATAGTTTTGATAATGAAACGTTCCTATAATCGAACTCTTCATTATTTAGCAATTTACATGTGGGAGGGGGCGGGGCGAAAGTGGAGAAGTTAGTCAGAGTTTGAATCTTGTCTGGCCTTGGTTGACTTGACATTTTGTGGACAAGTGTTGCTGTTAGCCTTGTGGACAACAAACAGAAAATTGTTTGCACTAGGAGAGTTTATTTTGTATTAATCATACCACAAATACATTTACAAGAAATTTAATTACTTAAGTGTTAGGGAAAGATCACACATGCTGGAGAAAAAAAAAATCCCATTTTGTAAGGCATTTTACCAGAAGCGCCATATATATTTTTTGAGTGCAAAAGAACACAGAAAAGTTTATTTCTGATTCTATTTTCTGTTGGGTTTTCAGTCTGTGTGATTCTTCTCTAAAAGAAAGTCCACATCCTTCTCTAAAAGCCAGTCCACATCCTTCGCTAAAAGCCAGTCCACATCCTTCTCTAAAAGCCAGTCCACATCCTTCTCTAAAAGCCAGTCCACATCCTTCTCTAAAAGCCAGTCCACATCCTTCTCTAAATGCCAGTCCACATGGTTCTCTAAAAGCCAGTCCACATGGTTCTCTAAAAGCCAGTCCACATCCTTCTCTAAAAGCCAGTCCCCATCTTTCTCTAAAAGCCAGTCCCCATCTTTCTCGAAAAGCCAGTCCACGTCCTTCTCGAAAAGCCAGTCCATGTCCTTCTCTAAAAGCCAGTCCACGTCCTTCTCTAAAAGCCAGGCCACGTCCTTCTCTAAAAGCCAGTCCACATCCTTCTCTAAAAGCCAGTTCACATCTGCAACATTTTGTACAATGTTTTGCTTGCGCACTTCAAGACGTTTGTGTATGGACAGGAAAGAGTGTGCAGTTAATACAGTTATGTTGAACTGCGCGGAGACAGTACACAGAGACCCAAAATTATCTACGACCTGCACAGGTTTATCATGGATTTTGGTGCCACAACAGTGTTTACGGAGTAGGATTTTGATCGATTCCTGCGGAACTGAATGGGGAAAAACGGTGCTGAAAACTGTATTGTGTGGACACCTCTGAACTGCAACGTTTTTTTATACAGTGTTGCCTGCGCAGGCGGAAACGTTGTACAAAACGTTGCGTGTTGACCTAGCATACTGGACACACTTGTGATTCGTGTGTTTGTGTGTCTATGTTTGTGTCACAGCCACACATTTGACACTTTGTTTTTGTTGATGTTTATCAATTAAGTAAACTGGCTTTAACAATGGATCAAGTTCAGTTGATCAAAAGTGATCAAATGACATAATTGGTTTTTCTAGTGTCCTAATTTTAGTCTACTCCTAAGTGTGCAAACACAGAAACTCAATACATTGTTTTGAGGGGGAGGGGAGGAGGGGGTTTCCGGAAGAATCTAAGCGATATACATGTTACTGTCAATCTGCGGAATCAGTCAATCTGCAGATTGACTATGCAATCTGCGAAATTCAACATCTAAATAAACTGTATTGAATTTTGCAGATTCACTAGCAGTTTGGTGGTTTTGCAGATTGCCTAGGCAATCTGCAGATTGACAGTAAGATACATTACATACAGTATACAGGGTGTGCGACAAATTAGTTCAAAATTTCAATTTAATTTGATGCAATTTTTTATTTATTTTAAACGATTTTATCAGAAAATTATTAATTTCACATGAAAATATAACTAGAACACTTGTTATTCTACATTATAGAAAAAATAATAACAAAAAAAATTGAACGTTTTTAAAAACTTAGAAGAGTAACTAAATCATTGAAGGCCATTTTTAATATCGGTATCTTTCAAAATAAACTTTTTATGGCAATTAGAAGCTTAAAGCTTAAAGCTTGAAATAAAAAAACAAACAATAATTGAGGATTTGTAATTTTCATAAAAAGTTTATTTTAAAAGATATCAACATGAAAACATCCTTAAATGAATAAGCTACCCTTCTAGTTTCCAAAACACTTTCAACGCTGTTTCTGAAAATATTAATAGAAATTATTTAAAAAATCATAATTAATACGTAGTACACACAGCTGATAATTTAACTGCATTTAAATAATAAACGTGTTCTACAGAGCCCCGTGAAGAACAAACAAACAATATGTCGAATTCAATTTAATTCAGTTAATAATCTGAAAAATATTGAGTTAATACTTAAATATAATAAAATAAACTATTGACATTAAAATATTGATTTATTATTTCAATTTAAAATATTAATAATAATAAAGTTAATTTTTATTTGGTTCATGTCCTTAACTGGATTCCGTATAATTCACTTAAACACATTTAATTTGAATTCATTTAACTCATGTTATAAGCAAAGGGAATCGTTATACCTTGTACACACACATTAGTTAAATGAATTCAAATTAAATGTGTTTAGGTGAATTATACGGAATCCAGTTAAGGACATGAACACCAAATAAAAATTGATTTTATTATTAATATTTTAAATTGAAATACTAAATCAATATTTTTCAATAGTTTATATATTTAAGTATTAACTCAATATTTTGAGATTATTAACGGAATAAATTGAATTCAACATATTGTCTATTTGTCCTTCACAGGGCTCTGTAGAACGTGTTTAATATTTAAATGCATCTGACTGTGTATGTGTGTCGAAGGTATAAGAGGCTAGGTTTTAATTTAGAATCTAAATTAGAGGTGGGTAAGTTAACTTTAGCCTCTAACCAACCTTTTTGGTTGCAAAAAAAGCGTAATTCTTTTTACCTTAATTATATTTATTATTTAAAAGATTGAAGATGCATTAAGATAAAAAAAATAGGGTTTTATTTATGTTTGTGTCTATCAAACCAGTATTCAAAAGGAGTGAGTGAGTAAGATGATTTTTCTAGTATATAGTGAAAACGATCACAAAAGAAAAAAGTGACTTTGGATTTAGTTAATTGCCTTAATTTCATTGACTCTGAAAATCACCCAGTAGCTTTCATTAGAAACCAATAGGAAACAAAAGCTTAAAATGAAGAATAATAAAATAGAAGAAGAAAAAAAAAAGGGTTGAATTAAGAAAAAGAATAGAAGGGTTTTTGTAATGTAATTGCAGCCCTCATAAGACGATTAAGACTGGAAAGATCACATACATACCAACATCCATGATTGAATTTTACGAGACTTTTAAAATAAGCTAAGATCGTTTTTTTCTTTTTATAAATTGGGTGGTAGTACTTGGTAGGAGGGAGGTAGGTGGTGGTGGTGGTGTGAACTATGGCATTAAAAGGCAATTATTTGGTGCCATAATTGTGTAAGAGACTAGAAAACTTTAGTGAGAAAAAGACAAAAGACAAATTAATGAGTCACTTTATTTTTATCCCCTTTTTTCTCTCTCTTTTCAAAAAGAGAAGAAGACATTTTTGGGCAATTACAATTTAAAGTAATGTCGGTATCTCAAGTAAGATATTGGGGGGGGGGGGGAGAACATAAGTGTCAATAACACATACTTGAATTACTTCAAGTATCAGGTAATACTAATTTTAAATGCTGATACTTGGGGTGTTACTGATGATGATGATGATGATTAGCAGAAGAACAACAAACACTCTTTACTTATATTTTGAGTGACAGCTTAATAACTCAATACTTTTGAGTGTCAGTTCTTCTCGTGATTCCATGGATCGTATTCTAAAGGCGCATTCACACTAGGCTGGTTTACATGACGCTGGTTGCTGCTGGCTATTAGCAGCAACAGCAAGCAGTGACGGCTGCTTTGGGTTCACACTTGTCCAGTCACTGCTTGTATTAGCAGTGCAAGTCATCCAATCACCATCTTGCAAAAACACAAACTCTAACAACAACCAGCCCAAGCATTGGAGTTTCAACTGCCCGCTAGTGCCACTACCAGCCACACTGGCTGGTAGCAACAGGAAGGAGGGAAGGGAGTCACATGACCAGCTGGTAGCTGCTAAAGTTGGACATGTTCAACTTCACCAGTTGCTGTTTAAATCACTAGCCTGCTGGAGAAAGCAGTTCACACTATGCTGCTAGCAGGCCAGCAGCAGCATGACGACTGGCAACTTCTAATTGACTGGTTATGAAGTCTGACGTCACATGCTCCGCCCTTTTCAACGTCAGACTACATAACCAGCCAATTAAAAGTTGCCAGTCATAACAAGGGCGGAACCAACTGAAGTTTTCACCTATTTCTAACTGCCTGTATTTTTACTGTTTTTCTGGTGTGTAAACTTTACACACTTTTTTTCAATCTGAATGGTGATCTTTAATGAATTAGGGATTCAGGATCTGTTTTTTATCGTGTGTCAACTCAGTGTGTAATGAAAACTATTATTTTTCTTTCTAAGAGAGAGTGAGAGAGAGAGAGAGAAAATGGTTCAATCAATTATTCTAGCTGTAATTGATTTGCAATCCATTTGGGATGTTTAAAAAGGGGGTTGAAGCTGTGTGGAAAATGGCGGGGAAAAAAGGGGAGGGGGAGGGGTTTAAGGGAATGAAGCAAAAAAAAAAATAAATAAAACAAAGAGATTTTTGATCGTTTGAAACAAAAGAGACAAAAGATGCAGAAAACGAAAAAAAAAAACCATCATTGGTTTTGATTATTTATTCTAATCCATGAGATTGTATTTTTTTTGTGGGGATTTCATTCAATATTAATTTATTAAAGGTTAAAAAAAAAAGAGTCCCACATGTTGCTTGCTATTTTTTACTGTAAGTGAACCCACTATTTTATGGTTTTCTGCTCTGATTTGTCTGCTTTGAATACGACTTAGGGAAAGATTTAAGGATGGATTACATATGCAGGAAAAAAAATGTTCAACTGAAAATCGTATTTTATCAAATTTAAATAATTCTATTCTATTGTTATCTGGTAGATAATGGTTACCTTGTTTATTTTTTTGTCTTATATCTTTGTACACACATGAGTTAATTAAATTCAAATTAAATGTGTTTAGGTGAATTATACGGAATCCAGTTAAGGACACGAAACAAATAAAAATTGACTTTAATTATTAATATTTTAAATTGAAATACTAAATCAATATTTTGTTGAATAGTTTATCTGATTATATTTAAGTTAATTAACTCAATATTTTCAGATTATTAACTGAATAAATTGAATTCGACGACATATTGTTTGTTTGTCCTTCACAGGGCTCTGTAGAACACATTATTTAAACTCATTTAAATTATCAGGTGTGTACTAGGTGTGGAAATTTCATGTTCTCAGCCAATAGGAAGGCTTCCTTTCTGTAGTATTATTCTTTTTTTTTTCTTCTTCTATTTTGTTGTTGATTTCGTGACTGTGTGATCCATCCTTAAGTATTGCATTGGATTAGGCAACACATCATCAAACATGAGGATGGATGATGATGATGATGATAATAATAATGATGATGATGGTGAGTAACAACTAATAAATTCATGACATCTCGTTTTCTGATTGGAATCCTAATTTTGGGAGATTACAATGTTAGTTCAATTATGATTGATGATGACACAACAACACAAGGCTTAACAAAACACAATTGCAACAACATAAAAAAACGGGAGAATTTGTGATTGGCACAAACACATAATACACAATAACAAAGCTAAAAAAATATATATTAGAAAAAAATGCTCTGAAAAGGCCTGAGGAAGAAGGGCTCGACAAGTCCCCCCCCCCCCGGAACATCATTTGAAAATAATTGAAGAAAATGAGAAAAAATTAAATCAAGTCAAATAGTTGAAATCTTGGAAAAATGTGTAAAAAAAAATAGTCAACATAATTATATACTTTGTGTTTATGCCTAGTACACACACGTGATAATTTAAATGCATTTAAATAATAAACGTGTTCTACAGAGTCCCGTGAAGGACAAACTAACAATATGTCGAATTCAATTTATTCAGTTAATAATCTTGAAAATATTGAATTAATACTTAAATATAATTATATAAACTATTGACATTAAAATATTGATTTATTATTTTAATTTAAAATATTAATAATTAAAGTCAATTTTTTATTTGGTTCATGTCCTTAACTGGATTCCGTATAATTCACCTAAACACGTTTAATTTGAATTCATTTAACTCGTGTGTGTGTGTACAAGGTATAAGAAGCACTAAACATAATGAAAAGACCAAATGAGAGCTCCAAGAATCTCCAGAAGTAAAAAAAAAACTCCAAAGGTCCAAAAAACGGCCAAAAAATTGAGAAGTGCTATATTTATTATTATATATTCTCTAAAAAGCACTGAACATTTCAAGAAAAGGCCGTAGGAGAAAAGAGCCCTCAAGAAACTCCCAAAAACCTATATTAAAAAATAAAATCTTATATATATTGTGGCCATTTAAAAAAACGGTCAAAAATTGAAAAAGACCAAACGAGAGCTCCAAGAGTCTTCAGAAAAAAAAAACGCCAAAGGTTCCACGAAAATTTAAGTCCTAAAGAAATGGCCTTTTTTGTTAAAAAAACGGCCAGAAAATTGATGTGTTTATATTTATTTATAAATACGCTAAAAGCACTGAAAATCTTAAGAAAAGGCCAGCGGAGGCTTCAAGAAGCTAAAAAAAAAATCCATAATAAAAAATGGAGTCTCATATATTTTATATATATATATGGTGGCTATTTAAAAAAAACGGCCAAAAATTAAAAATATTTTAAATGCTTTGAAAAGCACGCCTGAAAAAGACGCTAATCAGGCTCTAGAAGCCACAGGCAATTAGAAATCGGGACAAACAGAAGTTGGCTCCGCCCTTTTTATGACGACCGGCAACTTCTAATTGGTTTGTTGTGTGGTTCGACGTTGAAAAGGGCAGAGCATTTGACGTCAGACTACATAACCAACCAAATAGAAGTTGTCGGTCGTCATAAAAAGGGCGGAGCCAACTTCTAGTTGTCCCGATTTCTAATTGCCTGTCCACAAGCCCCCCCCCCCCAAAAAAAAACCCCATTGTTATCAGTATTTTTCCATCGAAACATTTTGCAATTGTTTATTTTTGATAATATTAGGACATTATTTATTAAATGATACAAAAAATATTTTCAATTACGGGGCAGCATTATGAAAGTTATTTTCAGAAAAGTCGGTTGTTATTTATCTGTTTATAATAATTTTCGTATGAAATTTCAATTTCATTTTGTTTTTTTCTGTTTGTTCGATATTTTATCATTGTGTTTACACTTGGGTGCACTTATTTCAGTTTTATGTCCTCTTGGGTTTTTTTTTTACACCTTTAACTATGAACTCAAGGTTGACCAGTTTTTATATTAAAAAAATGTATATTTTATGATTTGATCAAAACTTGTTTTGAAACTTCTTTTATTTTTGCAAAAAAAAAAAATAAAATCCGGTTAATTCCACATAAAATACAAACAATAAGAATTATATATTTAAAAGCATTTCTTACTGTTAAATGGAGAAATCTATAAATGTGGCCCAAATTCAAGAATTGTCACTTGATTTGTCACTTGAAAATTCAGTTCTCGAACCCTTGGAATCAGACAGGCAATTAGAAATCGGGACAAACAGAAGTTGGCTCCGCCCTTTTTTAGGACGACTGGCAACTTCTAATTGGTTTGTTGTTTGTGTGGTTCGACGTTGAAAAGGGCGGAGGAGCATGTGACGTCAGACTACATAACCAACCAATGAGAAGTTGCTGGTCGTCATAAAAAGGGCGGAGTCAACTTCTGTTTGTCCCGATTTCTAATTGCCTGTTGAATAATCCTACCCTTTTAGTTTCTGAAACACTTTTCAAATTTTCTCTTAATTTTGCAGAAATGACCTGTGTAATTAAAACCACCTTAAGTTACTTGATAAAAGTGAAAAATCAATCATTTTATCAATTGTATTTTAGACAATTTGCATACTGCCTAAAATAACCAGCTAATCTTAATACAAAACGTCTTAAATATTATCAAGAGTTGCCTGTTGATGTAGGTAAGTATTCATGTCGTATTTCCTTTACTTAAGTCGTTTTTTTCAAATTGACTAGGTGTATTTGTAGAATGACTGATTTTCACACTTTGACGGTAAATATAAAATTTCAACAAAGAAATTGTTTAAACTTTTAAAAAAAGTTTGTAATTTAATAAGTTTAAAATGTTGTAACACCAAACACCAAAGAAATTGATGTAATATGAAGCAAACGAAGTGGAGGAGGTTTTTTTTAAAACAATGGACAGAAAAAAAAATTCTATTTCTAATTCTATTGAAAAGTGAGAGTAGTGTGAGTCACACTTAACAATAACAATATCAGTAACATCTGGTAGCCATATTAAAAATTGTTTTATTTTGAGCTTTTTGTTGTTGACACGCTCAGAAATCATATTTGAACAAATGTAATTTGTGTAACAAGATGGCGGAGTTTTTTTTGTGGAGGGGGGATAGAAATTCCAATTAAAGTAATTTTAACTGAAAGAGGGAGGGGGAGAGGGGCCAAGAGTTCAAATATATTCTTAATAATAATTATTACTAATTGTGAGATAGTTGAAGTTAGTGCTAAACTCTTCACTGATGAGTTTAGCACTAGCTTTGACTATGTTACAGTTAGCAATCATTGAGTCAAAAGTATGCACTAGGAATGTTTTCAAAATAAGCTTTTTTATGAGTTATTTTGAAAAATATCAACAAGAGAATACAACTTAAGAGGGTGTAAGAGAGTGTAAATGCAAGGTAGATGGCGCCTGCAAACCTCCATAGGTGGCCAAACTACACTCGTCGCAAATTAAGTTGAAATCGAATGCAGCCTTTTAGCTCTAAAAGCGTCCAAAACAACCTTAATTATCAGCACGTGGACAAACATAACCCCAGAACACAATATAAGTGAAGAGTGAGCACGTGTAGAAATAGCGATGACGCAATTTCCCCGCCCTTTTATGAGCGCCATCAATTTCTAATTGGTTTGTTACTTGGTCTGATGTGATAAAAGGGCGGGGCAAGCGAATTTTCAGTGATGGGCACACTTGCCTGACAGGCAGTTAGAAATAGGTCAAAACTTCAGTTGGCTCCGCCCTTGTTATGACGACTGGCAACTTCTAATTGGCTGGTTATGTAGTCTGACGTTGAAAAGGGCGGAGCAATGTGACGTCAGACTTCATAACCATCCAATTAGAAGTTGCCAGTCGTCATAACAAGGGCGGAGCCAACTGAAGTTTTGACCTATTTCTAACTGCCTGTCACTTGCCTGTGTAAACTACTCTGCTCTACTAGGCTCTCTTCACTTATATGTTCTGGGGTGTAAGTTTGTCCACGTGCTGATAATTAAGGTTGTTTTTGGACGCTTTTAGAGCTAAAAGGCTGCATTCGATTTCAACTAATTGACGAAGAGTGTAGTTTGCCACCTATGGCGCCATCTATCTTGCATTTAAATAAGTATTTTTCTATGGAGCCTCCTCTTAACCAGTTGCGATTTTCTTAACCTGTACAGATGTCTGTCTGTCTTTGCTGAAGAGGATTAAAAAAAAATTAAGCTACATTGCAAAAGTAGTTTCCTTCTTGAATTTGGGCCTTTATTTAATGTGGGGTTAGGTTTTGTGTGTGTGTAATTGGACATAAATGGTTGTAGTATTATATGACAGTAGTAAACAGTGTCTAATTAAGGGTGGGAGGATTTTTATTTTGAAATGTGTGCCCCCCCCTCCATACACAAAACATCAGCTGACACTAATATACAACAACAACAACAACAACAACACTGAGGACTTTTCATATATTTTTATTGAATTTTTGTGCGCTGCATATCCATCCATCCATTTTATGTCATAAACTACTTTTGGATGAACTTTTCTTAAACACGTTTGTAATAAACGAAGTTGTTTCTTCTCTGTCTCTTATTATAAAGAATATGATGATGATGTCTTCTACTTTGCATATTATTATCATCATTATTATTATTATTGTTTCTCATCTTATTATGTTTTCTTAAGATGAAGAAAGAAAAAAAAAATATAAACATTGAACACATTATCATTTTAAGTTAAACTTTGAAAGAATTTTGTGTTTATTCTTTTAGAATAAATGAATATTTGCTTATACGCCGCATAGATGGCACTGTTTGTTGAAAATTAAAGCTCTAATACAGAGTAACATCGTTCAGCGCACCTAGTGTCTGAAAGAGTAAATAAACCTTACATTGCGATATATTTGGCTTAATACCTTGTATACAGTCATGAGTTAAATGAATTCAAATTAAATGTGTTTAGGTGAATTATACGGAATCCAGTTAAGGACATGAACCCCAAATAAAAATTAACTTTAATTATTAATATTTTAAATTGAAATACTAAATTAATATTTTAATTTCAATAGTTTATCTAATTATATTTAAGTATTAACTCAATATTTTCAGATTAATTAACTGAATAAACTGAATTCGACATATTGTTTGTTTGTCCTTTGCAGGGCTCTGTAGAACACGTTTATTATTTAAATGTATTTAAATTATCAGCTGTGTGTGTACTAGGTATAAGGGTGACTACTCTTTAACAAAATTGAGAGATTTTCGGATGAACCAATTGATATGACTGGTCATTTATTTGTCCTATAGGGTGTTAAGACAATGGAAATCTCTTGCAGAGGATTTTTATGCATTGAAAATAAACTTGTATTATGGAGGCTCTTAATTTTTCTGACAAATTATACAATATGTTTGGTTTTTGACAATGCATTTCGCATGCTGCCAATTGGACTTTTTCTGCTTTTTTTCACGCATGTGAGATCCATGCTTACTAATACTAATTAATTACCTCTCAGTAGTTGTTTACTATGGAATATATCATATAATATCATCCTCTTTATCAATCAATGTTACATTTATTATATTGGTTAATCAAATAGAATTTGATACAAACAGAAAATTCCGCGTTTGTTTTCAGGTTTGTTTTGGTATATTTGAATGGGTAATGCCATATTGCCACTTTGATATCAAATCTAGATGTCATTTAAGAGGATTGAACAAACAAAAGGGGAAAATGAATATCTATTGTGTAATCATGATAGTGTTTGTGTCTCAAGAGTCCAGTGTCAGTTTTAGTTTGTCCACTATTTGTTTTCTACTGTATACTATTGGAGGAGATTGTTTCATTCTTTGGGCTTTTTTTTCTCTCTCTCTCACTCTCTCTAGTTTGTCTTCTAAATTTGAATCTATTAAAAAAAGCATAATAGAACTTGAAACATTAAGAGAGGGGGGGGGGCCATAGGAAAATACTTGTATAAATGCAAGGTAGATGGCGCACTGCAACCTCCAAAACAACCTTAATTATCAAACACGTGACAAACTTATACCCAGAACATAATATAAGTGAAGAGAGAGAGAGAGAGCACGTGCAGAAATAGCGATGACGCGTTTGCCACGTGATAATGCTAATAATGATAATGCTAAAAGTTTCTTCATGATGACGATATCTTTCAAAATAAACTTTTTATAAAAGTTTGAAAAAAGGCGAAAATAGTTTTTTCGTGAAAATCTCAATGGAAAAAATCTAAAAAACGGGTCATTTTTTTCAAACTGAACTAATATTGCCATGAAAATGCTTTTAATTTTAATTTTTTAAAATTATTTTAATAATAAATTGTTTGAATACAAAATGGTGCTTTACTATTCAATAGAACTAAATATTAATTAATACATAAATTAATCAAGAACTAAACAAAAAAACGTCTATGAAGCATAGCATTAGCCACTGCAGTGGCCAGGCAATTAGAAAACGGGATGACCAGAAGTTGGCTCCGCCCTTTTTTATGACGAACGTGACTTCTATTTGGTTGGTTATGTAGTTTGACGTCACATGCTCTCCGCCCTTTTCAACGTCAAACCACACAACAAACCAATTAGAAGTTGTCAGTCGTCATAAAAAGGGCGGAGCCAACGTCTGTTTATCCCGTTTTCTAAAATTGCCTGTTGGGGGGGGGGGGAGAGGGGGGATAAAACCAAAATAAACATCTATTCAGCCACCTTAAACACATAAAATGTCTCTACAGAAACAATTGAGTATTTATTTTTTGAGGCCCCTTTAAAGTTGTCATGTTTTTTAAAAAGCCTATTTATTTCATGGGCTGTTTAGCACTTCTAGATTTTTTTTTCTTTTCCTGTTTGACATTTATAGAAATCGTTTGGTGTATTTTTCAACCCCTTTTTCCAAATTTGATTTCCATTGTTTTGTAGTTTGGAGATTTTTATTCAATTTCAAAACAGAACCAAAAAAAAAAAACTGAATAGAAATGTTTAGGACAAACTAATGTGATTTTTTTTCTCCTTCATTCGTTTTATTTCCTTCTATATTTTTTTTGTTGCTCTTTTCTTATGGTTTTTAGTGTTTTTTACACAAAATATTGATTTTTTTTTCTCCATTTTTTTTCCCTATTTTTTTCACAATAAAATTATTCCAATTTTTGTTTTTGGTTTTTTGAAGAATTTGATATTTTGTTCTTTCTTTTTTTTTTTCTTCAAAAAAAAAAATAAATAAATGCGAAAATCGAAAAGTAACAACCATAAAAATCAACAACAAAAAATAGCCATTTTATACATTTGAAGTTAGCCATTTTGCAAAATTATGCAAATTAAAGAGAAACAATGAAATAATATTCTTGGTTATTCTGCGTTTTTAAAAAAATCAACACTAAAGAGAAATTGAAAGTGTTTTAGAAACTAGAACAGGGTCACTGAATCACTAAAAAGTAGGGATGGGATATTCGAATTCTCGAATCCGACTAATCATGAAAAATATTCGAGATATGTAAACTCGAATCTTCGCCCTTTTTTGTCTTTTTCGAATTTTTCGAATCCTAACTTTAAAAAAAAATTGTTTAAAAACTTTGGTAAAATTTAGGGATGGGCTATTTGAATTCTTGAATCCTCGAATCCCGCGAATCTTGAAAAATATTAAAGTTTCATAAACTCGAATCTTTGCGCTTTTTTCATCTTTTTCGAATTTTTCGAATCCTAACCTTAAAAAAAACTTGTTAAAACTTTGGTAAAATTAGTTTTAACTCCATTGACGTCCAATAGAAGCGTTCACTAACAACAAAAAACCGGCGATTGTTGCAAATTCATTGGTGGTATCCGGATCACCATTGGATCACCTTGTGGCGACCACCTGAGTGCCGCCACACTTGTTTTTTTATTATTAATAATTTAATATTTAATATTATTTCATTTATTTGTATCTTCTTAATGAATAATTTAGGATTCTTATATGAAGGATTCGAGAGATTCCGGATATTAGAGGGATTCGAGAACCGATTCGGATTCGAGAAAATTTAGGATTCGTCCCAATCTCTATAATAAAAAGTTCAAAATAACATATATAATATAATAAACAAGAAGAAAGAATTTCAACAATAATATAAATCATATTAAACAAAAAGTAATTGAATAAAAATGCATTTATGAACAGAAAACTAATAATTGTATTTGTAATAATACATGTAACGTAATTTTTAATTAAAATAATAGATTGGTGGGGGGAGGAGAGATAGAATTGATTATATAAAGTTATGTAAATTGGATACAATTTCATTCTCTTTTCCACCCGTATTTAATTAGACTTCGGCGGCGGCGGCGTCGTTTTCGTGTGTTTCCACTGTGTTTGATCATCATTTCAATTCCTTGTTTTCTGTTTTTTTTATCAAAAACCATAATCATTGACAATCGTTTTAACTAAATATAATGAGAATTTTAAATGAGATTATTATAATGTTCTAACTGACGAATTTGGAAAATCACTTATTATACACAATCACTAGACAATGTTTAAAATGTCTAAAACAAGCACACAGCTTGATTTTCAAACTCTGTTTAATTTTGCGGTCGAAAAAGCGTCGACCGATCCTGGTCGGTTAGGACCCGGCAGAGTGGTCGACAACCCCGGGCCCACTTCTGACCAGCCGTGGGCAAAAGTGGGCTGACCGTGGTCAGAACTGACCACGGTGGCCATACGTTGAGAATCGGTAAAAAAAAAAGTTACTCCAGTAGGGAGTAAACCCCCAGCAAAATTATGACTTAATTACGTCTTTCAGGAGAGCAAAATTAAGAGTGAAACTTGTGAAAATGTTTAAGAAACTAGAAGGGTAGCTCAATCATTTAAAATAATTTTTTCATACAATATTGATGATATCTTTCAAAATAAACTTTTTTATAGACAAAAAAAATTCAAATATATCATTTGATTAAAGTTTTATCATTTTCAAACTGTCAGAAATCGTTTATTTTGAAAGATATTATGTAGATTTACGAGTTATTTTTTTTTAGGAATTTTGAATATTAATTGATATTTTCTAATTAAGAGATACCTTCTTCTCTAAATAATAATTTGCATAATATGCAAATGAAGAAAGAAATTTTGGAAATTGAATTGTTGGTTATTTTGCATTTCAGAAGCAACATTTAAGAAGAAATTAAGTGTTTTTTAGTTTGTTAACATGAAAATACTATTAAAGTGATTGAGCTACCTTTCTAGTTTCTAAAAACATCTTTCAAGTTTCTCTTATTTTGCTGCCTGAAAGACGGAATAACCAGAATAATCTTAACGAAATGTTTATGTTGATATCTTTTAAAATAGACTTTTTAGGGCAGTTTTAAAAATAACGAAATTTTTAGTTTTAGGTATTTTGTGGTCCAACTAGGAAGTAAAAAACAAAAATCTAAAATTAAATATTTGGCTTAAAAGTTAATTTTAAAAGATGTCTTGTCATGGAGGTAATTTAACTATTAATTAACCATTATAATTTTTTCGAAATGTTTCTTAAATATAAAATAACCAAGAATTTAATTCCCATATTTCTTTCTTTATTTGCATATATTATGCAAATTATTACTTAAAAGAAGGTATCTCTCTTAATTAGAAAATATCAATTAATATTCAAAATTCCTATAAAAAAACTAGTTAATCTACTTTGTTAATTTAGGCTTTCTGTAAATTGCCTTAAAATGCTACAAGAATTAATGTTTTCTTCACATTGACTAAGTGAATTTATAGAATCGCTGATTTTTCACTTTGTAAATGTCAATATTATTATATATAATAATAATAATAATATACCATAATAATATAGAGATATAATAATTGTAATATAAAATTCATTGGTTGCTAATTCATTCGTTTTGGCAACTGGGTGCAATAATATTTGCGTGGATTGTTGGCGGTCGGTTGGTTGATTGGTTGGTGGTGTTTGAGGGTCGAGGAGGAGAGTAGAGGGAAGGTGATATTCATAATTGGATGATAACTGAAAAAGGGAGGCAGGCATCTGTAGACAGCTTCAGAATTTTTTTGGCTCCGCCCTTTGAAGAGCGTCAGACCAAATATAAACCAATTAGAAATAAAAAGGGTGTGGCAGACCCAGTAAGAAACCAATTAGAAATTGATGACGCTCATAAAAAAGGCGGAGCCAAAGAAATTCTGAAGCTGTCTACAGGTACCTGTGAGAAAGAGGGGGGTGGGCCATCATGCATGATGCCATTTTGACTGAATAATATTTTGCGTGCTTCCAACTTCCACTTGTTAATTGGGCACGCAAATTTTTTTTTATTAAGATTTAACATGTTGACATTTTCTAGAAGCTCACATGATTTGGGGGCAGAGGGGGAAAGGGGGCTGGCGGATGGAAAATGGACAAAAATATTGCTATGGATATAATAATTGTAGTAATAATTATTATTATATTCCATTGTCTTTCTATCTTTCTGGTTATGTAGATACAGAAATCATAAAAATATAACAAAAGTGTTCATTACGGAGCCCTTTAAAGGACATGCGAGTTTTTTTTTTAATCTCGACATTTCTACTTTTTCCAGAATCTCGAAATTTCGACTTTTAATCTCTTATTCGACCGTGTTAATTATGCCATGTTGCGCGCACCATACTCTAATAATTAAATTATTGCTGCTAAAAGGGGGTGCTTGCAATAATTTAGTTATTAGAGTATGGTGCGCACAACATGGCATAATTAACATGGTCGAATAAGAGATTAAAAGTCGAAATTTCGAGATTAAAAGTCGAAATTTCGAGATTAAAAGTCGAAATTTCGAGATTTAAAAAAAAAAAATCTCGCCTGTCCTTTACAGGGCTCCGTAGTTCATTGGTGGATGGAACCTTTTTTTTTTTGACATTATTTACGTTTGTTTGCAATTTCAGCTTAATTTATGTTGAAAATGATTAAATTGTTCACAGTTCACACTATATTATATAAGTAACAAAGGGTGGGTGGCTGGGTGCCGCGCACCCCCCCTCCTCCTTTCTCCCCCTAGGACTTTCTACACAATTAGGCATTGATTTTTTGTTTAGGGTGTATTTTGGACAATTAATTGTTTACAAATTTATTTGCATATGAAACGGGTAAAATGGCAATGAATTGTTTTCAGTAACCTTTTTTGGAAGACAACAATGTCTTCAGTTTTAGTGCGTAATCTTCATTGACACACATCCCCCCCCCCCCCCCCCCCCCGCGAATCTTGAAAAATATTCGAAATTCGAAAACTCAAATCGTCTTTCGGATCGAATCACATTTTTTTGTTGTTGATATCTTTCAAAATAAACTTTTTACAGACAGACAGAAATTAAACAAATTTATTATCTTCTTGAAGTTGAATGATTTTCAAACATTAACGTAAAAAGTTTATTTTGAAAGATATCAAATATGAAAATACATCTTAAATGATTGAGCTACTCTTCTAGTTTCTAAAAACACTTTCAAGTTTCTTCTTCAGATTTCTTATGAAACAGCTGATGCTTGAACTATCGTTTATTTTCTACGTTTCGAAAATAAGTAATAAGAAGAAGAAATTTAAAAGTGTGTTAGAAACTAGAATGGTAGCCTCTGAATCACTTTAATTGTATTTTCACGTTGATATCTTTCAAAATAAACTTTTTTGAAAGTAAGATTAAAAAAATATCTGTTTAAAGTCTAGTCATTTTTTAATCTTGACAACAAAAAGCTTATTTTGAAAGATATCAATATTTAAAATACCTCTAAAGTGATTGAGCTACTCTTCTAGTTTCTAAAACACTTTTAGTTGAACTATCGTTTATTTTCAACGTTTCGAAAATAAGTAATAATAAGAAGAAATTTAAAAGTGTGTTAGAAACTAGAACGGTAGCCTCTGAATCACATATTTTTTTTGTTGATATCTTTTAAAATAAACTTTTATAGACAAAAAATTAAACAAATTTATCTTCTTAAAAGTTGGGTGATTTTCAAACATTAACATAAGAAGCTTATTTTGAAAGATATCAACATAAAAAAAATACCTGGAAGTGATTGAACTACTCTTCTAGTTTCTTAAATACGTACAAAGTTTTTAATGTTCATTTTGAATCTGAATGACTAGAATAGTAAAGAGTTTGAGAAGCGATTTTTCTACTTTAAAACCGTGTCTTAAATTTAAACTATTTTTCTATTGTTAAATTAATTATCTTTTATGAAATAAATTTTAATTTTAATCTTTTTTTTTCTTCTCATTTTCAGGATTTTTGTTTGAAATTTTTTCTATATTTTAAACGAGTTGAGGAGGAGGGAAAGAGGATCATCTTAAATAATTGGTGAGTTCTGGCTTGAAGACAAAATCTTAAATCTTATATTAAATACCACATATATTTTTTCCATCTCAAATTTTTATATCTCATTTAATTCCCTATTTTTTTTTTTTTGGGGGGGGGGGGGGGGGTTCTTATTCATAAATATAAATTTTCAAGTTAGAAGCTTATAATAATATTATTAATAATTCTCATATTTATATGAGGATTAGTTTGAGAACCTAATAAACGAAAATCAGTGAAATGAAATTTCAGAAATCTTATTTTTTTTTTCTTGTCTTTTTTTCTTCATCTTTTTTCTAAATCTGTGAAAAATAAAATAGGTAAAAATAAGAAGAAAATGAAGAGAAAAAAAAAATGTATAAAATTACATAATCTTCAATTTTGAGGGGTTTCTCTTTCTTTAAAAGACTGAATTAATTATTTACTTAAGACTTAAAAAAAAATATGGAAAAACCAAAAACGGGATAAGATTTCTTATTTTCTCTATCTATCTATCTCTCTCTTTCTCTCTATCTCTTTCTCTTTTTCTCTCTGTCTTTCTCTCTGTCTTTCTCTCTGTCTTTCTCTCTATCTTTTTCTCTCTCTTTCTCTTTATCTATCTCTCCCCTTCTCTTTCTTTCTCTTTTTCTTTCTTTCTTTATATCTATCTATATCTATCTATCTCTATCTATCTATCTATCTATCTATATCTCTATCTATATCTCTATCTATCTATATCTCTATCTATCTATATCTCTATCTATCTATCTATCTATCCATTTTTTGTCTATATAAAATGAGATGAAACCATAAGAAATATTTTCTTCATTGGAATTAAATTCAAAAAAAGAGACAAGAAACAAATTTTACTATCATTTTTCTCTCTGAGGTTTTAAATATGAAATTGAGGTTTTTTATATTCATATATTTCTATGAAATATTTGATTTTTCTTCTTCATATAAAGAAATATCCTATTTTTTGTGTGGGTTTTAAGATTCTTACAAAAAGAAAAAAATCTAAACAAAATTCTATAAATGTTTTCTTGAAAATTCTTTCATTTTTTTTTTCTTTTTCTTCTTCTTCTGAAGAAAATCAATCTGAAGTGGCTAAAAGTTATTTGTAAAGCTTTATGCATATCCCGATCTCCTCTCCCCTCAAAAAGGGGGCACAATTTGTATTTTTGTAACAGTAATTGAGACAACCTTAAAGTTGCGGTCACACTGACAATATTTACAGGAAAAGTGCAATGCAAAGTCAAATAGTGCTCAACAAAACATAAACTAAAATAATGGCTTTTAGAACTTTTTTCTTCTAAAAAAAAACCCTATCCTTTTCAGAAAGGTGCTGAAATAATGTTTTTTAACAACATGCAATTAGAAAACGGGATGAACAGAAGAAGTTGGCTCCGTCCTTTTTATGACAAACGGCAACTTCTAATTGGTTGGTTGCGTGTTTCGACGTTGAAAAGGGCGGAGCATGTGACGTCAGACTACAAACCAACAAATTAAGAAGTTGCCATTCGTCATAAAAGGGGCGGAGCCAACTTCTGTTCATCCCGTTTTCTAATTGCCTGTTTTTTTAACATTATTTCAGAGTTCTTCGAAAAGAGCAAACTCTAAAAACTGGGCAGCACTGTGGCAGTGTGTGTGACCATTTGAAAATGCATTACAAAATTCTTATTGAAGATGGCTGACCACATACTTTCACACAGGTAGTTAGAAATAGGTGAAAACTTCATTTGGCTCCGCCCTTGTTGTGCCGACTGGCAACTTCTAATTGGCTGGTTATGAAGTCTGACGCCACATGCTCCGCCCTTTTCAACGTCAGACGACATAACCAGCCAATTAGAAGTTGCCAGTCGTCATAACAAGGGCCGAGCCAACGGAAGGCTATAGTCCAAAATTATTTCAAAAAATCTCCTCAAGGACCACTAGCATCATTAAAAAATTCACGATTTTGAAATAATTTTTTTAAAAAAATAGACGCACACTTTCAAATTTAATGAAAATCTATCACTAGTTAAACATACTGTATATTTGAAGTGCACATTGCACTTTGAACCATCAAAATTAGACAACTGTTAAAAACAATTTTGAACCAAAAACCGACATCTGCGCATTTTATAAATTGAAATTTTTTTTTCTTTTAACATTGGGTCCATTGGGCTCAATATATAACTTTGCGGTGATTTTTCATAGTAATTTTGGGGTTGTAAGCCTCTTAAGGTGGCTCTATAGATATTTATTTTGCTTTTGTCCTCTTGACGAACACAAAGCGTTCTCAGTGTGTTGCGACTCTTAGGCCTTTGGCATACAGACTACTTTTATTTGACAGCAAAATGAAAGTCGGATTGTTGCCAACATCCAACCACTTTGAATCTTTTCCATAGAAAAATACATTTGTAACCACAGTTCAACCACTTGCGACTTTTATTTTGTAGTTAAAAAAAAAGAAGCATGGTCAAAAAAGTAGTGAAAAGTGGTCTTGTTTGCCAAGATTCTAAAAAGGGTAAAAGGCAGGCAGCCAGGCAGGCTTACAATCAATCCACTCTTTGTAGAGAGAGAGAGAGAGAGAGAGAGAGAGAGAGAGTGAGAAGTATGTTTACTTTTTTTGTGGTTGTGCTGCCCCTTTACAAATACAGTTAAAGCATACAGCAGTACACTTAACCTTCTTTCTTAAATGGTCTTCTTCAGCTTTTGCCGAGAAACAACATTAGAAAGATAGATAAAGAGAGAGAGAGATCGAAAAAGAGAAAGAGACACAGAGAGACAGAGAGAGAGAGAGAGAGATAGGAAAAGAGAAAGAGAGATCGGAAAAGAGAGAGAGAGAGAAAGAGAGATAGGAAAAGAGAGAGTGAATGTGAGAAAGAGAGAGTTTGTTCTTTATCTGATTTTCTGTAAGTGTCATTGAAACCTGTTTTGATGACGTCAGAGACACAGAGAGAGAAAAAAAAATAAAAGTGGGGAACGAAAAAAAAAAGAGTAAATGGTTCCCGGTTCTTGGACGGAAGTGGCAACCGGAATGGAGACCATTTAATCCACTGCCGAGTTTATTATGTTCATAAGCTGCAGGCGTTCGTTCAGAATGAAATAAAGTGTCATTTTGAGGCTAAATTCTCTCCCTATTCACCTCTACCACCACATTTTCTGATTTTTTTTTGATGGCAAACGCACAAAAAAGAGAATCAGGAATCATTTTTTTCTTCTTCTTCTCTTGGCTTTCACTTATATTAAGAGGGGGAGGGGGGGGGGGTCTTCCTTAGATCCTTTTTTTTTTAAGTTCAAATGACCACATCAAAATGGGATTTTTTTTTTTTGGTTTTTTCAAGGCGAAAAAAAAGGGAGGATATTTTTTTTTCAACAGGAAGTTTGTGGTTTTAGTTAGTGGGAATCGGTCTTTTTTTTTTTTTTTGGCAATTTTACAAAAAAAAAAAGGAACCATGTTTTAAAAGAAGGCTAGAAAAAAGGAGGAGGAGGAGTTATTTGATAGAGGGCGTACTGTGTGTGTTTCAGAATTTTTTTTTTCTCTTTTTTCACTTGACCACTGTCCAGTTCACAAGCCTCTTTATTTTTAACTCACACGGACAATTCCTGTTTTTATTTTAAAAAAAAAAACCCCCGGTGAAATTTGATACTTATTTCATTGGTCATTCAATCGACCCTCGTTTCTTCTGAGGGGAGAAATTTTTATTTTTATTGGCAAATCTATTGTCCCTTCCTCACTTTTAGAGAGAACACTTAGAAAAAGTGTGAGGGATTGAGTAATTTAGACCCAACCGACAAAGGCTGTGTTCGGAAACTAAAGAAAAAACCCTCTTAAGAATGCAAGTAGATCATTTATTTTGGTGCGTGTAGCGTTAGATGGCGCCACTAGCCCTCCTCCCATAGAAATGTACTGAATACACTCTTCAACTCTTGACTCAACCTTCCTTCTTTTTTTAATCACGGGGCAAACTTTTAATTGCGTCATCGCTATTTCTCTGCACGTGCTCTCTCTTCATTTATATTGTGTTCTGGGGGTAAGTTTGTCCACGTGCTCTGATAATTAAAGTTGTTTTGGACGCTTTTTAGGTCTAAAAGGCCTGCATTCGATTTCAACTTAATTGGCGACAAGTGTAGTTGGCCACCTATTGAGGTTGCATGGCGCCATCTACATTGCATTTACACAAGTATTTTTTTTTAATCTATGGAACCCTTGTAGAAAAAAAAGGGCTCATCTGGGGGTTGTTTTGAATGATTTGACTGAATATTGCTACAAATGGTTGGAAAAAATCAGAGAAAAGAAATGTACAGGCTAGTGTGGCCAGCACTAGCTTTTTCGTTTGCTCCGCCCTTTTGTGAGCGTCACCAATTTCTAATTGATTGGTTACTTGGTCTGATGTCACATGCTCTCCACCCTTTTCACTTTCTAATTGGTTGATAGATGGTCTGACGCTCATAAAAGGGCGGGGGTAAACGGCAAGCTAGTGCTGAGCACGCTTGCCTGTATGAAATATTGACCAGTGTGATAAGCCGCTTTCTACATTCAGATAGAGAGAGAGAGAAATAGAGACAGAGGGAGAGAGAGAGAAAGAGAGGGAAAGAGAGAGAGAGAGAGAGAGAGAGAGAGAGAGAGAGAGAGAGAGAGAGAGAGAGAGAGAGGGAGAGAGAGAGGGAGAGAGAGACAATAAGAAGGAAAATTTTTTCTGCTTTTTTTTTGTTGTGAAATATTGTCATGGTAATTCCATTTTTACACTCAATTGCACAGTTCTTTTTTCTGCTGTGTCTGTTTGTCTGCATCTTAAGACTTTTTTCTGTCTCTCTCTTTCTCTTTTTCTCTCCCTCTCTCTCCCTCTTTCTCTCTCTTTCTCTCTCTCCCTCTTTTTCTCTCTTCCTCTCTCTCTCTCCCTCTCTCCCTCTTTCTCTCTCTCTCTCTCTCTCTCTCTCTCTCTCTCTCTCTCTCTCTCTCTTGAAAAAGAAGAAGAAGAAAAAAAGCTCATAGTTTAAGAATGACTGAAACTTTTGTACTTTTACACAACAACTCATCATTTTTTGTTGTTGTTGTTTTTTGTTGTGAAAAATGTGCAACTATGAAATATTAAACATGAGACTGATGAGAAGGATATGGATGTTTGGCAACCAATTAGTAAAGAAAGCTTTTTTTTTGTCTCAACCACCTCCTCCTCCTCCTCCTCCATTTTATTCCTCATCATTTTTTATGTAATTTCATTACATTCCCCGCCTCCTCCCATCTCTTTCCAAAAAAAAACCCCACTCATTTTTGAAATACAATGGAGGTTTTTTTTTTCCTCCATATTTTTAATTGAATTCTAACTTATTTATGGAAGTCCCTTTAATAATTTATTAATGTTTATATGTAATTGTATTAACAATTTTCTTATTGTTTTTGGTTGCATTAGTAATAATTGTTTTTGGAGTCAATTTTTTTTACATCATCATCATCATCATCATTATAAGTTCATCATAACATGCTTAAGTGCCATGTAATTGTTTTTTTTTTGTTTCTTTTGTGTATTGTGTGTATATTGAGCATAAAAGATCACTTAAAAATGGTTTATTTAGTACAAGTGACCAACTTTGTGGTGGTTGTTGGGTGGTTGGCAATTGTCACATTTCCTCTCTTCATTTTGAGTGTTGTTTTTACCATTAAAAAAAGCTTTTATTGAAATATCATTGTTGCTTATTAGAATAGATTTTTACAAGAAGGTGATGGACTGAAAAGTTATTCCATAAGTCATTCGGTTACTTTATGATGGAATCGAATTGAGACTTTTTTTGTGGCTGGTTGCCAGCGACTCTCGAACGTCAATTTTTTCGGCGTCATATCACCAAATAGTGTGGTGTGGTGGCTATTGGACTCGAGATTTTTTCGACCAAACAAGGGGTTTTTTGCAGTCAATCATAATGAGAATCTCCACTCGTTTGCACAAGAGAGAGAGAGAGAGCGGGAGAGAGAGAGAAAAGAGAGAGAGAGAGAGAGAGAGAGAGAGAGAGAGAGAGAGAGAGAGAGAGCGGGAGAGAGAGAGAGAGGAAGAGAAAGAGAAAGATAAAGAAAGAGGGAAAGAGTGAGAGAGAGAAAGAAAGATTGAGAGAAAAAGAGAGCGGGAGAGAGAGAGAGAAAAGAGAGAGAGAGATGGAGTGTTGGAGAGCTAGACGACAGGCATTTAGAAAACGGGACGAACAGAAGTTGGCTCCGCCCTTTTTATGACGACCGGCAACTTCTAATTGGTTTGTTGTGTGGTTCGACGTTGAAAAGGTCGGAGAATGTGACGTCATCAGTCTACATGACCAACCAATTAGAAGTTGCCGTTCGTCATAAAAAAGGGCCGAGCCAACTTCTGTTTGTCCCGATTTATAATTGCCTGTTCCCATTTATAATTGCCGGTTCCCATACATCCCAGGGCTTCCACCATCCCATACATCCGAGGGCTCCCACTCATCCTCCCATGGCATGCGATGGGACGAAATTTCTCCATTGATGTGGAGCCCCCAATTCGGTTTCTATTGAGAATCCTTGTTTTTTTATGCATGTGTCATCCGTCCATTAGTAAGAAAGAATAATAAGAATAAGAAATCCCCCCCAAAAAATGTCGTTTGACAAATGTTGTCCAAAAATTGTTGATGTTCATCCAGCATATTTTTTTCAATGTTTGATTTTATGCTTTTTGGAGGAGGATTTCTTCTAGTTATTAAGGGGTCTTTTTGTTTTTACTTTTACTAATGGTGGGTCGTTTTGTAGGATCAAATATATATTTTTTTTTTGGGTGTTTGCTGAGTTGAGAATTTTTTTTGGGAAGGTTTTTTTCTTTTTTTTTCTTTTCAAAGATGGTTTCTGTCAAAAGTGATGGCCCTAAGATTAGATTCAAACGAATTTTTTTGTATGTTGTTTGTTTGTTGCAACTTCTGCTGCAACTGCTGTTGTTGTAGCTGTTTCAGCTGCGATCTTTCTTTTTTTTTGTGTGGGGGGAATTTGTTATCAATGTTTTCCCATTTGTCTTTTGTTGATTTTTATCTTTTATTTCATATTTTTTTTTGTGTCTGTTTACTAAAGTAGTATTGATATAACAAGCCAAGTTTGCGGTTTTGTTGAGTTTTAACTTAAGTCGTGTGTCTTGTGTGTCAAACACCATCAGAGAGGCAGGGAGGGGAGGGGGAGGTGGTTGGTAGTTTTAAGGTTTGTTCTTTTGTCATGAGAGATCTCTTATTGACAATTATATGGTGTGAGATGGGGGGGGGGGGAGGTGGGTTGAGGATGGTCCTTAATGTGGGCCCATCTTTCGTTTTAGATGTTCATATTATATTGATTTTTAAAGAGCTAATCAGTGAACTGTGGCTACTGCCACAATATACTCAGATATTATAGGTGTTGAGAGTAGTTTTGTAGCTTTGCTTTTTTTTTAGAAGCAACTTTAAGGCCCTTGGCACACACACACACATACAGCAAGATGAAGTCAAGTTGTCGGGAGAAACAAAAATCGCGACACCTTGGAGTCCTACCGTAGAAAATACATTGCAACCACATTGCTAACACAACTCATAACACCTTCGACTTCTTTTTGCAGTCGAAAAGTGTTCCATGAGTCGTCTTGTGTGCCAAGGGCCAAAGGTGTTTTGTGGAACCTTTTTGGTAAACAAAAACCCGAATACACACCATGTTAAATTATGGCTATACCAGGTATTGCATCATACCTTATTTCAGTCATGCCAATATGGCTCGTAGGCCTTGTTTCCACTAAAAAAAAAGAACACCACGTGGCCTTTGCCTGTTAACAGTGAATGGGCGTGGACCACGTTTCTTCTATTTTTTTTACCAGTTGAAATTTTCACTCCAATGGAAACAAGGCCTCTTAAGGTTTAAACGTCCCTCGGACACTTGATTATCCTCCTGCCTTTCAAAAGCAACATATATTTAAAAAAAACTCAAAAGTGTTTTAGAAACTAGAAGGGTCATGTTGATATATTTGAAAGTAAATTTATTTTATAGCTGGTTTGAAAATGTTCTAGTTTTGAAGTCGCAGCAATTATATATATAATATCCCAGGTCTGTGTATGTGTGTGTGTGTGTGTGTGTGTGTGTGTGTGTGGAGTAACAAAACCATTGAAGCATGTCGGAATTTATATAAATTTGGATCAATGAACCGTTTTTTTTTTCTCAAGGTCAACTGTATGTTGAACTCTTAATTTGGAAAGTGTAGAAGGGGGAGAGAGAAAAGTGGGAGGGGGTGAGGGGAAAAGGTTGGAAAGTGTCGAAGGGGGAGAGAGAGAGAAAAGTGGGAGGGGGTGACTGAAAATTTTGCTCCCGTCATTTATGACGGGTTACCCCACTAGTTATTAATATTTTTGTTCATAAAAAGTTTATTTTGAAAATCATTTCAAATTCATTGATTAACTTTTCTAATTTCTAACAGGATTTTTAAAAAAAAAAAAGTTGTTTCTAAAAAAAAGCTTATTTTGAACAATATTTCAACTCTTCTATATAAATTTTTAAATGTATTGGTTTACATTTGAATGTTAACCAGCCATAATAAATAACAGTTAGTAAAAGTAGAGAAGATACACTTATACCTTGTACACACACACATGAGTTAAATGAATTCAAATTAAATGTGTTCAGGTGAATTATACGGAATCCAGTTAAGGACATGAACCACACATAAAAATTGACTTTATTATTAATATTTTAAATTGAAATACTAAATCAATATTTTAATGTCAATAGTTTCTATTTTATTATTTAAGTTAATTAACTCAATATTTTGAGATTATTAACTGAATAAATTGAATTCGACATATTGTTTGTTTGTCCTTCACGGGGCTCTGTAGAACACGTTTATTATTTAAATGCATTTAAATTATCAGCTGTGTGTACTAGGTGTATTAGTGTATATTGCAAAAATGAAGAAGCCATTTCAGGACTTAAATAAAGGTGTCCATTTTTACCCAAGTTAAATGCTAATTAGAATTAAATCTAATAAGCTAATCTACCTTTTTTTTTTTTAGAAACACGCACATTTGCACACATGCGCGTGCGCACGTAAACGCAAACACCGACGGAAACGCATTTAATTTTCTGTTGTTGCCTTGGCACCTGAATTTACAACATAGACTTTTCAGATAGTCTGTTTATGTATAATATCTCTTACAGACTATACTAGTAAAAATGAAAAGAGAGCTTTTCTGTCTGTCTGTCTGTCTGTCTCTCTCTCTCTTTCGCCTAGCTCTCTCCTAGCTTTCTCTCTCTCTCTCTCTCTCTCTTTAGCTCTTTTTGTGCAAACGATCAATAATAATGGCTAAAAAGCCTCTCTCATATGTATAGTAAAACCATAAAGAAGATGAAGAAGAAAAAGCTAAAAAAAAAAGAGCGGCTATAATTTAATAAAAAAAATTACAATGTCATACAAGAGAGTGGTGATCATCAGCAATATGCACCCCAAAACATACAACCATCTCATCTCAATTACCAAAAAATCCCCTCTCACCCTCACCCCATCCTCCCTGAAACACACTCTTATTTTTACACTCCGAACAACAAAATTTACCACCCTGCAAACAAAATATATTTAGGCAGAAATTCAAGAAGAAACACTTTTTTTTTGTTGAAGCTTTGTGACTTTTATCTTGAATCCTCATATTAAGGTTTTTATTATAGAAAAATAAACCCCTGTTTTATTAAGTATATATCTGAATCATGACAAGAATTGGAACCCTGCTTAGAGGGTTCTCTTTTTTATATAATTGAATATACTGAATATATTGAATATACAGAGTGTTACACAAATATTATATATATAATATCCCAGGTGTGTGTGTGTGTGTGTGGAGTAACACTGTACAAAACCGTTGAAGCACGTCGGAATTTATATAAATTTGAATAAATGAACCGTTTTTTTCTCTCAAGGTCAACTATATGTTGAACTCTTCCTTTGGAAAGTGTAGAAGGGGGGAGAGAGAGAAAAGTGGGAGGGGGTGACTGAAATTGAAATGAAAGGAATAAAAAAAGGAAAAAACGACGCGCATGCGCACAATTGCCTGTGAATTTTACTCCCGTCATTTATGACGGGTTACCCCACTAGTGTTTAAATGTTATGGAATTTTCTTTAATTTTATGGATGATTTTTTTAATGGTCAAGTGTGAAATTTCACATTTTAAATGCATTTACTGACCATTTGAACTGGTTACAATTACAATTACAATTAGTACTCTGCTAGCAGCCAAATAGGCCTATGGCAGAGGGACATAAAAGTCCACATGCAGCATTAAGCATTGTCAACATGCACATTATAGAAATTATATTACGGGCTTTTTAGAAGCAGATATTAAAGGCGAAATGGTGTTTTACAAACTAGAAGAGTATCTGAATCGTTTAAAATACGAAAATTCATGGTTGGATATCTTTCAAAATAAACTTTTTATAGGCCAAGATCTTTGCTTAACATATGCTTAAAAAAGTTGTATTATTTTCAAACTGACATAACAAAAAAAAGCTTATTTTAAAATATATCAACATTAAAATACTCTTAGGGTAGGTTTATACTCCAAACTTTGCTAAGATTTGCAAGCTTTGACGTTCTGTAAAATTAGCTCCCCAAAGCTTAGCTTGTTCACACATACATGTGGTCTTGCAAAGTTTACCCTATTTTATGACCTTTATCCTATAAAACAGATACACAAAACAATAGAACCCTTCCCCTTCTGGAAGAAAAAAGGTGTGACTTATTCACCCCTTTTGTGTATCCGTTTCCTGATTGGTGCTTTGAGTTGCTAAGCTTTGAAAAGTTGAACAATTTCAAAGCTAGCTTCATGCTCTGGCGAAGGCAAAAAGCTGAAGCTCTGACGTCATTTTTGAAGCTTCGCAGGCTGCTTTGCCGCTTAGCAAGGGAGTATAAACCAACCCTAAAGAGAATTAAACTACCCTTCTAGTTTTTAAAATACTTTCGAGTTTCTCTTTTGAAATTTGACAAAAAAAAAAGTTCAAGGAGCGTTTACTCTGTTAAAATCCAGATTAAGTTACTAACAACAAAACAGCTGAAACAATAGTTTTATATTTGAGGTTTGAATTCAAGAAACATACTTCAAACTGTGAAATTTTAACTTGAACTCTTGAAGCAATTGTTTCAGCATATAAAGAAATGTCTGTTTTAATGATAATCAATGTCCTACTCTCGCACTGTTTTTTTTTTGTTCTTCTCTCTTTGTTTTCTGTTTTCCGATGTTTGGGTTTAAGGGGGGTTTTGGGAAGGTTTTTTTTTTTGCAAGTGACAAGTTTTCTTCTTGAATTTGAACCTTAATAATAAGTAGTAACTATTTACATTGGATTAAAGAGAGAGAGAGAGAGAGAGAGGTTTAAAAAAGTTTTGAGAGTATTAAATTATTTAGATGGACAGCAAATGTTGACCTTCTGTAACTGTTCATGTCATAGAACAACATGAAAATTATGCTTTCAAAAGCTAAAACATATACATTGGACGCTCTAGAGACTAGAAAAGGGGAAAACTGAGAGAGAGAGAGAGAGAGAGAGAGAGAGAGTCCATCCAAAATGTCAATATTTCACTTCCCCTTTTCAAATCATCATCCAAAAAGCCCATTTGTAAAAATTCATCAGTCAAATGAAGATCTTTCTATCTATTTTCTATCCAATGGGCCACTAATTCCTACCCGCCCCCCCCCCGCCCCCCTTTTATAAACCCATCCTAGTCACTGACCCACTTGGATGTTTTTTTTTTTTCTGGAAGTGACCATCTGTGAACAAATTTCATTTTGAATAAATTGTGAACATTGTGTCAAATTTTAACTTCAAAACTTTGTAATCCAATTTCCGCTTGTCTTTTGTCTCTCTTTCTCTCTCTCTCTCTCTCTATCTATCTCTATCTATATTTTATGTTTCTTATCTGTTTGTATATAATTTTGAAACTGGACACTGTCCAGTGGGTATACTGTGTATATATATATACATAGACGAGAGAGAGAGAGAGAGAGGGAGAAAGAAAGAAAGAGAGAGAGAGAAAGAGAGAAAGAGAAAGAGAGAGAGAGACTTGTTAAGAGATAAGTTCTCCATTCTCGAATTTAGTTCAAAATGAACCGACATTCTCAAGGTTTTCTTTATTAAGGTTATGACAAAGCGGCCATTTTTGTTTGTCACATTACAGTTGATTATGTGTGTGGGGAGGAGGGGGGGGGAATAAGCGAAAAAAAAAACATAACTTTTTGTATGTTATTTTGGACATGCATAAGACGTTAAGCGTTTTATAAACTAGAAGAGTAAATTAATAAGAGTTTTTTCTATCTATTTTTTTAAAAAAAAAAATTAAACTTTTTATGACAATTTGAAAAATTACTCAAATTTTTCATTTTTTGAACGATTTTTTTATGATGCTTGATGATAGAAAAAAAAACATTATTAGGAATTTTAAGTAGAAAATCACAAGTTAATTATTAAATATAATTTAACCTGAAAGATTGAAAATCATCTTAAGTTATTGATTTTACTCTTCTAGTTTATAAACTATTGTTAATTACGTCTGTAAGATGTTTTACATGCAAATCTGCTATCACACCCATAGACTTAGATGTAATCAACTGTTACATGACAAACAAACATGGCCGCTTTACCTAACCTATTTCAAATTTGAATATAATACGAAAGTTGTTTTGTTTTTCTCACACACCCTGTAATATTTTTCCTTCTATTGCGAGTTAACAGTGATTGCCTCTCGTTAGGGGCAGCTATCTTAAGGCTTTACAAATGATCATTTTTATTGATTTACCATAATAGCGATATAATGTTATTAGACCTTGAAATTTAGAAAAAAAAAATAAAAACTTAAGGCCCATATTCAAGATGGATACTTGGCACTTGAACTTCAACTCTCTGTGCCAGGGTATCAACAAAGAAACATGTCTTGTACATAATATTCACTGAATAAAACTAGATTTTTTATGTAGAAACTCTTTTTTGAGGATTCAAGGCAAAAACAATTATGCTTTTTGAAATCAAAGAAACTGGTTAGAGGTCAGCGTTAACCTCTAACTCTAGCCTCTATCCAGTCTTTTTGATTTTTTAGTGATAAATATTAAACTAGGGCATTATGCGTTTTTTAACCAGTGAGGCTGTTTTGAGGCTACATTGTAAGGTTGCACACGTACCAAACTTGGATTATTCTGTATTTTAGGAACAAAATTAAGAGAAACTAGAAAGTGTTTTAGAAACTAGAAGGGTATCTGAATCACTTAAGAATATTTTCAAAATAAACTTTTTATGGACTTTATTATCATTGGGTGATTTTTAAAGTTCAAACTGACATAAAAAGTTTATTTTGAAAGAAATGCAACTTCTAGTTTCTAAAACATATTTAAGGTTCTCTTCATTTTGCTTTCTTGAAAGATAGAATAATGAGAGTTGGGTCATTTTTTAAACTTACATAAAAAGTTTATTTTGAAAGATATCAACATGAAAAAACCCTCTTAATAATGCAAGTAAATATTACTTTGTGTGTGTAGCGTTAGATGGCGCCACTAGCTCTCCTCTCATAGAAATGCACTGACACTCTTTCAACTCTTGACTCAACCTTTTTTTTTTGATGACGTGGCGCACTTTTAATCGCGTCATCGCTATTTCTCTACACGTGCTCTCTCTCTTTCTTCACTTATATTATGTTCTGGGTGTACGTTTGTCACGTGCTGATGATTAAGATTGTTTTGGACGCTTTTTAGAGCTAAAAGGCTTGCATTCGACTTCAACTTAATTGGCGACGAGTGTAGTTTGGCCACCTATGGTGGTTGCATGGCGCCATCTACCTTTTTTTTTATATAGAGCTCTCTTTAAGTGATTGAGCCACCATTCTAGTTTCTAAACCATAAAGTTTCTCTTCATTTTGCTCTTCTGAAAAATATTTTAAATAATAACGCGGGTTGTCTTTCTTGAATTTGAGCCTAAGAGAGAACAATAGAAAGGAAAAACTGAAAAAAAAAAAGAAATTCACCAACTGAATATGAATGAATAAGAAAAAAAAGTTCAAAGAGAACAATGAAGTTTTATAGAATTTGCTATTTTTTTCTTTTCTTGCAAGAATGTTAATAATCTAAGATCTTTTTTTTTGTTATAAAAAGAATCGAACGATCAAAAAGCATCATTTTTCAGAACAAAAGAACCTAAAAATGGAAAGAAGAGAAAAAAATGAATGTTTAGGTAAATAGCCTCATATTCCACATAGTTTGAAAAGGACAGAAAAAGGAAAATTCTATGAAGAGAACAATAGAAATAAAAGGGAATATTAAGAGAGAAGGACCTAAAGAAAAGAAAAAAAAGTCCTAACCTAAAAAAATATAGAGAGCTAATATTAATATACTCCATAATCCCTTAATTATAATAATAATAATAATAATAATAAAAACCCTACTAAATGGTCCAAAGAAAAATTCTTAAGATAAAAGAAAAGTCTAGAAAAATGAAGAACAATAGAAGAAGAAAAAAAGCCGTTTATCAAAATAGAAGTTAGGGTTTTTTTTTTATAAAAAGAGTAATTAAAATTTTAAGACTATCACATTTCAATCTTTATTAAATATTACAATATATATATAAAAGTTATTAAAACAGGAAAACTGTGAACAAAAGAAATTCTTCATTCTCTTCTTTCCTCTTTCTAGTCTTCTTCATTTTAATATAAATTTTGTGAATAAATTTCAAAGCAGAACAGAATTTTAATTTTTGCAATAAAAGCTTTCAAATGCGGAAGAAAAAAAAAATGTGTACGAAATTGGATTTATGATGTTTTACAAAGCTGAATTTTGAAACTCAGATGAGCAAAATTAAAGAAAAAAATGTGTGTTCGAAACTAGTACAGGTGGCTGAATAGATATTTATTTTGCTTTTGGCTCACTGAATGGCGCGCCACTGTCAGTAGCTAATGCTAAGCTCCATAGACGTTTTTTTGTAGAAAATTTGGACACAAAAACGTCAAGCTGAACTTTTTTTTTTAAGAAATAACATTGAAAAAATTTAAATTGTTTTCAAAACTAGAATGGTTAAAAAGAGTTAAACGTTTTTCATGGTCAATATCTTAAAAAATAAACCATTTGTAGCTCAGTTTGAAAAAATGAACCGTTTTTCTATTGACATTTTATGAAAAACTATTTTCGCCTTTTTTTCTCTTTCAAACTGTCATAAAAAAAGTTTATTTTGAAAGATGTTATTTAAAATATTTTAATACATTTGTGTATTATTCTAGTTTCTAACACACAATGCAATCTTTGACAATGTTTTGCGAATAGTAGATTTTTTTTTACTAAACATTTTGTTAACAAAGTTTTTTTTGAGGTAGTTTATTTTAAACGATTTAGCTGCATTACTTTTGATTGTATAATTTGAAAGATGACTTGAGTCTGTCTTGCTCAAATCTTGTTTCATATTCTTCTTAAAGGCCTTGTTTCCACTGGAGGTGAAACTTTGAACTTTTTGTTAAAATTTCAACTGGTGGAAAAAAAATAGAAGAAATGTGTGGCCCCTGACTATGGTAGTCAATGGGTTGAAGAAGGGCCACGTTTTTTTTTCTATTTTTCACCAGTTGAAATTTTCACAAAAAGTTCAAATTTTTTACACCCAGTGGAAACAAAGAGTTGCTTATCTAACTAAATTTATTGTTCAATTTGAAATTCTGTTGATAAGTCACCTTTTTTTTTGAAGATCGTTCAGAACTTCAGAGTGGAAGAATTTACAAGCAACTTACATAATGTATTACAGTATGGTCGTTGCTGCTTCTTCTAGTCTAGTATATTTACTAAACGATATTGGTTGTTATTATCGATCCGTAAAGAAAAAGTCCAGACATAGACAAAACAAACTCTTCTAGAATATTAGTTCTCCATCAGAAATGTGTTTTGAAAGAAATAAAAAAAAACCCCAGCATTATGGCCTGCTTCACAACAACCACTTTGTGGCGCCACATAAAGGAATCGTTTTTTTACACGTCAATACTTATTGTTACTTGTCCACCACACTTGACAGAAGGCTGTTTGTTTTGTCATTGGTGGTTCGTGTGACGCAGCAACCATTTTGTGGCACCACAAAGTAGTTCGTTTGAATCCGGTCTTATTTGTGGTTACCATTTTTTTTTCTTTTTATCTGTTAATAAGACAGGCAATTAGAAAACGGGATGAACAGAAATTGGCTTCGCGCTTTTTATGACGAAAGCAACTTCTAATTGGTTGGTTATGTAGTCTGACGTCACATGCTCTCCGCCCTTTTCAACGTCGAACCACACAACAAACCAATTAGAAGTTGCTGGTCGTCATAAAAAGGGGCGGAGCCAACTTCTGCTCGTCCCGATTTCTAATTGCCTGTACTGACAGTAGGCTGTTGTTTTGTCATTGGTGGTTCGTGTGATGCAGTAACCATTTTGTGGCACCACAAAGTGGTTCGTGTGAATTCGGTCTTATTTGTGGTTACCATTTTTTTTTCTATTTATCTGTTTATAAGACAGGCAATTAGAAAACGGGATGAACAGAAATTGGCTTCACCCTTTTTATGACGAAAGCAACTTCTAATTGGTTGGTTATGTAGTCTGACGTCACATTCTCTGCCCTTTTCAACGTCAAACTACACAACAAACCAATTAGAAGTCATAAAAAGGGCGGAGCCAATTTCTGTCCATTCCGTTTTCTAACTGCCTGTGTTTATAAGATATTTTTTTTGGGGGGGGGGTCTAAAGATAAAAGATAACGGATACATTTTTTTGACATCCGCATTAATTTTGTTCCATTAGGGTTTTTCGCACCAAAAAACACATATTTCATTCAGCCATTAAATATTGTTTGTATTTTATTCCATTCAAACTCAGAAGGTTTTCTCTTATTTTCAATTTCTGATGGTTGAGTTTTCTATGTATTTTTCTCTATAAGGAGGAGTAGGGGGTCCCTCTCCTCTCCTCCCACCTTTAATGATGATAATAATGTTCATTGGATTATTATTAATGATTTTACTATTCTTGTGGTGCAAGGTGAAACTATATATTATAATATTATATGTACCAGCTAGCTATATATCCAGCTGAGACGACGCCAAGGGTTTGGAGGTGGAGGCTAACAGTAAAAGTGGAGGTAGCGAGAGAAAAAAAAAGTATAAACAAATGAACTGTTAGGCCTTGTTTCCATTGGAGTGAAAATCTGAACTGTTTGAAAATTTTCAACTGATGAAAAATAGAAAAAAATGTGGCCCTTCAATTCACTATAATATGTGGGGCCCCCTCCCCCCTCTTAAGTGGGTTGAGCTACCCTTCTAGTTTCTAAAACATTTTTCCAGATTTTATTTATTAATTTTATTCTTTCAAAAATCAGCTGTTTATAAACCATCTTAAAAAGAGTATTCTTTATGTTGATATCTTTCAAAATAAATGTTTTATGGTCAGTTTTTAAAATAACAGAATTTTCAGTAGATGTTCTTTAAAAAAAGTTTTATTTTGAAATATATTATTTTAAAAGTGTTTCAGTTACCTTTCTAGTTTTTTGAGGCGACGAGGGCTCAAAATTAATATAATTTACTATTAATTAAATTAATATAATTACTTAGAAGTGTTTCAGTTACCTTTCTAGTTTTTTGAGCCAAGGAGGGCTCAAAAAACTAGAAGGGTAACTGAAACACTTCTAAGTAATTTGATGCTGATATATTTCAAAATAAAACTGAAACGCAAAATAACTTAGAGTTCGAAAAATCATCTGTTCTTAAAACATCTTAATCAACCAGCGACCTAGAAACTAGAATAGTAAATGTGTGAATATTAAAGTTTTCATAAAGATAAGAAAATACTTTTTTGAAAAAATTTTTCTTGAAGTCAGACTTGTCATAAGTTTATTTTGTAAGATATCATCATGAAAAAAAAAAACTTTTATCATTATCATCAACAATTCTAGTTTCTAAAATACTTTCAAGTTAACTAGAATTCTAGCCTTTAACCAGTGTTTTGGATTGAAGAAGAAAAAAACATAATTGTTGGTTGATCTAAACGGGGGGGGGGGGGGAAATGTTGTTACTTCACAATTGGGCCACAAATTGAGAAACAGTTGCTTGATATTGCATACAAATCCGAGCCCTACTAATGGTAGTAAAAGGTTGAACATGTTTTGTTTTTTTTGGTGGTTCTTCTTTTTTTAGTGAATTGTATTGTGTATTGTGTGTAAGGCGTGTGTTCGGAAACACCTGCAAAAATCTTTTGTTATTCTAGTATTTTTCGTCTTTTTTTTTTGTTATTCTTCTTCTGAGATTTCTAGCAGCTGTTTTATAAATTTCATCTTCTTCTACTTTTTAAAGTAATTTGTTTTTATATTAATTAAATTTGAATGTTTTTTTTTTGGGGGGGGTTGTTTTTCTTTGTGGAGAAATTTCTTTTAAGATGTTTTTTTTATGAACCACAGTCACCTGCAAAAAAAAAATATGCAAATTAGATGACGACAACAACATTAAGAAGAATTTTTTTAACGTTTTTGTTTTAGAAACTAGAATAATATATAGTAACAGAATTACTTAAGATATATTTTCATGTAGAGATAGATATCTTTCAAAATAAAACTTCTGTTTTCTTATTTAAAGTTTGATTAAAATTATACAAAAAAAACTTTGTCATTTTGAGAAATTGCCATAAAAAGTTTATTTTACAAGTAACTCTTCTAGTTTTTAAAACGGCTTCAAGATTTTTTTTTGCTAAGATTGTTTAGAAAATGGTAGAATTTAACAGTTCTAAAGAGTGATATTTTGAAAAAAGTGTTTAAAAGTTTCTAAATAATTAAGTAGGTATTTATTTGTGCGAACAGTGATTGGTGCATTCAGGGGCGCTCTTTTAATGTGTGTTTTTAAGGAAGAGAAACACAGAGAGAGATAGAGAGAGAGAGAGAGAGAGAGAGAGATAGAGAGAGAGAGAGATAGAGAGAGAGAGAGAAGGAAATCTTAACAGAAAATGGAGGAGGAGAATGAAAATGATGACGAAGGCCATTTTTTGGATTATAACATTGGGGAGTTTTAGTTTTCTGTTTACATTCCCCTACGGTCAATTTAAAATTACGTTGAATGCGTTTGAAGTTTTGGGGGGGAATCATGTAATTTGTCATGGAAACGTCCGAATGATTTTCAACTTCACTTCGTTTGTCTAAAACAGAAAGAGAGAGAGAGAGACAGAATGATAGGTAGAGCGAGATAGAGGGAGAGAGATAATTATAGAGAGAATGATATAAAGAAAGAATGAGTTAGAGATAGAAAATGATAGTGAGAGAGATAGAGACAAGGAGTGAATGATAGAGAAAAAGAATGATGGAGAGACTGATATAGAGGAAGGGATAATTATAGAGAGAATGAGAGATAATAGTTTAAAGAGATAATGATATAAATAGAATGAGAGAGTGAGTTCTAAAGAGAGCGACATCACTTTGTGGTGCCACAAAGTGGTTGACGCTTTATGTTTCACACGAACCACCATTGAAAACAATAGCCTACTGTCAGTGCGAGCCACTATCATTGACCTTTGATCGTCAGTGACAAACAAGACAGTGGTCGCCACTTGTGGCCGGACTCAACCACTGATCGTCGCTGTTAGAAAAATTATAGGTTGCGTTGGTTCGTATAAAGTTATAAACATTTCCTATATGTGAGAGTAATGGGCTGCCATAAACGACTTAATTTATGTGGCGCCACAAAGTGGTCCTCGAGAAGAGAGCCTTAATGTTGACAAAGCCACTTTTAAAGTGAAAATCATTGTCTTTTAAAACACACAAAGTAAAGTTTTAGAAACCATCGCGTCTCTCGATGTATTTTGTGTGTTTATGCCGTTTAGGAAATGGAGTGTAACCGATGAAAAATGGTATCTCGACTTTTGCCGTTAAATTGTTTCACCGTTTGAATTGTGAGAGTTGAAGGGAACGGTTGTTGTGGCGCCGGGAGTGGAGTGGAGTGGGATATATAGGGTACTCACTTAACAATGGTAAAGAAGGTGTAAAAATTTACATTATTACAGGATGTCCCCACAACCAACGTCCCAATTTATTATCAAAGTATACACTTGGGTGAAGAAAAGGTCTTAAAATATCAAATTATCACAAATAAATATCATGAAATATATCATATTTTTAATAATTATTGTATTTTTTTTCCATAAAAAAACGTAGAATAGTAGAAAAAACTAAAAATTTAACAAGATCAATCAAGTTGGCCCACCCAGTCTGCAGAGTGTAGCGGCCCCCAACCAAACCGACCCTATTCGTTAGTGCTGTAAACATTTTCGTTAATGGTACTTCCGGTTAGAAGTTAGATTTTTTTTTCTAGAGGTCAACTTGATTGACCCTCAGAAAATTTCTTAAAATAGTGAATTTGATGCCGCCATCTTTTTAGAGTCAAGATGGGCCACAGTGGCACAGTCGAGAAAGTTCCTTTTTTGTTTTGTTTGGAATGAGCCATTTAAGGCTAAGTTTGTTGAAGGTTCGATCACATTGACAGTATTTTAAAAGCAAGATTGACTGCAATGTGTGTTCTTGAATGAATTGCAATTGCCAATGTGATAATAATACTCTTTGCAAGACTTTAAAAGTGGTTTCTTGCACACATTGTCTTAAGGCATTGCTAGAGCTTAATGAAACACTCAGAAATGATAGTTTTTGTTTTGGAAGTTTGAAATTTGAGTATTCCAAAAAAAAAAAAAAAAAAAAAAAAAGCTCTGAAATACAATAGGGAATCTAGGGAAATGCAACACTGCTGCAGCTGTCAGGGTGACCATGTGCAGACAGCAACTTAGGGATTTACACAATTGCTTTTGTTTTCAGAGCTTCCAGAGTTCCATTTTGTGAAATTTATGTTTTTAGAATATTTTTTAAGAGTTCTTTTTCATTGAGAATGGATGCAAAGAGAATCTTGGAGAATCTTGCAAGAATAAAATAAAAATAGCCAATGTGATCGCTGTTTTACAGAAAAAAAGCTGATCTTTTCATTTTTTTTTTATGCAAGAAAGTGTGCAACATTTGCATCATTATTGCTATTTTTTATTGGACTTAACTGTATTTTTTTGTTCGAAATCTTGCAACAACAAAAGAATAACAAGCATGTTCGAGAAACAGGCAGTTCTGCCCAGCACTAAAATCTTGTTTGCCTAGCTGCCTTTTTTATGAGCGTCATCAATTTCTAATTTGGTTTGTTGTTACTGGGTCTAACGTTCATAAAAGGGGCGTGGCAAACGAAATTTTAATGCTGGGCACAATTGCCTGTGTTTGGGCCACTTGTCAATGCAATCTTAGCCGAAAATGGGTGCAAGCAACTCTTTTTTTTGATAGAAAATGCTTCATTTTGTAAGAAGAGATAGAGAAATGGCGTGTGTTTGTGCGAAATGTTTTGTCTCTTTTTATCTGCTAATATACTGCGATTTTTTTGTGTGTTGCGTTTTTTTTTTTCTTTCTTGTTTGCTTACAATGTAATAAATATAAGCATTTTTCTATTGAAGAAAGAAAAAAAGAAGAAGAAAAAATAACATATTCTAGTTTTTTTTTATTGAATGCACATTTTTCTTAAGCGACGACGACGACATATTGCTTGATCAAAAATTGGTGTCTTTCTGCAATGTCACACACACAAAACGCAAGATACACCAAACTTATCTCAATCGGTATCTCTCATATATATCTATCTATCTCTCCATATGTACATTAGAAATGAGAGAGATTATTGAAAGAAATGAAGTTTCTCTCTCTCTCTCTTAATACAAGAGATACACAAAATCATCTCTCTTTTTTTTTTTTTTTCATTTTGAGGGGTGGAGGGAGTGATTTTTTTTTTGTTAGAGATTTTTGATTTCATGTGTGAATCGCTTATTTTTATGGCTTATCGCTATTACTGTAGACATAGTTTTCTCTCTCTCTCACTTACTAAAGTAAAGTGTCGTTTTTGCTTTAAGTTCGATTTTCACTTAAGAAAAAAAAAATCTCTCCTTCTTTTCTTTTCTTCACATAATATAAGAAGAGATTCTTCAAGTCACATCTTTCATTGATGTCATTCTGTTTAAGAACAGAGTGTATCTCTCTCTCTCTCTCTCTCTCTAAATATGCCTATATGATGGTGGAACTACTGACAATGTGAAAAATAAGACATTTTGTAAAATGACTACTAGTTCTACGTACAATATGCGAAACACCAAATTGTGCAGTCGTGGCTGACAGGCAATTAGAAATCGGAACATACAGAAGTTGGCTCTGCGCCCTTTTTATGACGACCGGCAACTTCTAATTGGTTGGTCATGTAGTCTGACATCACATGCTCCGCCCTTTTCAACGTTGAACCACGCAACAAACCAATTAGAAGTTGCCAGGTCGTCATAAAAAGGGCGCGGAGCCAACTTCTGTATGTCCCGATTTCAAATTGCCTGTTCGTGGCTGTCACCGCCTTGCGCTAGGGGCGCCACAGTGGTTTGGCAAAAGAAGTTTGGCTTTACTACATGATGAAGCTGCATGCTAGTGACCTTTAGCGGCGAGCGGGCGGGCAGTTGGGCTAGTAACTGTTGTAGATGGCAGTCGAGTTGACAGGCAAGTGTAGCCAGCACTAGCTTTTTGTTTGCTCCACCCTTTTATGAGCGTCGGACCAAATATCAACCAATTAGAAATTGATAAAGGTGGGGTATGTGACATCAGACCAAATAACAAACCAATTAGAAAGGGCGGAGCAAACGAAAAGCTAGTGCTGGCTACAGTTGCCTGTGTCGACTTGTACTAGGTCTCGTATTTACATAATTAGGCAAAATGCGAATAAAGTTTTATGTTGCAGTCTGCAAGAACCGTTGAACGCGAAGGAAAGCAGAAATATAGTTGAATTTTGATCTTTATGCTTGTTTTTTATGCATGCATGATTCAGGCCTTAATGTCATTTTCATTTTTGACCTTGGTTTGACTTTGGGTTAAGGCTTGGGCAGAGTGGGCAAATGCCAGGGGCATATTGAAAAAATGGAGCATATTCTATAATAGAAATGAACTGTTAAGTCCATAAGCCCTAACCATGTATCAAGGGCATATTTTCTTTTTTGCCCAGAGGCATGTGTATACCTTAATACAGCTCTGAGAGCATTGGAGGTATGTAGGTTCATGCAGAAAAAGGGACAAAAAAGGATGTCTGTCTGTATGTCCGGATTCTTTAATTTGTGGGCCGAATAACTCAAGAACGGAATGAGATAAAGACATGCAGTCTTTTTTATTTGATTCAGTGGGTCAATATGATGCTCCTGGCAAAAAAAGCAGAAAATTATACCCAGTGTTTCTAGTTGTTTAGTGATTTTTTTTCCTCACCATGTCTAGTAATTTTACAGAATTACTGATTTTTCACTTTGATAGTCAAGAAGAATTATAGGACAGAAAAGCGAAAGAAGAAGAAGAAGAAGTAAAAAAAATTGATCCCTTTTTCTCATAAGTCTTAAATGACTTTGGATTTTCCTCCATATTTTTCAAAGATGATTTTTTTATATAAAAATGGTTTAATGATTTTTTTTTTGCTTTCTTTCTTCTGAAATGATGTGTTTTTTTTGGCGAGACTTCTTTTTATTTACAAATGACAGTTGAAAAACAAGGAGCTGAAATTTATATCTTTGTGTAAAATAATTCTAATCACAATCAACATATTTGGAGGTTATTTTTTTGTTGTTGCTTTGAAAATACATTGAAGAAATTGTCACTATTCTGTCAAGATAAGGAGTACACCATTTTCAGGGGTTGAGGGGGGAGAGAGGGGGTCCATTTGATGAATGACGACAAGGAAAGGGGCTTTTTTTGACGTCACCGATCAAGAAAGAAAAGTTTCTAAGGTTCTCAATGTTGTTTTATACTGAGTGGCCCAATTGTGTCTCATCAGGGAGAACGGATAGTGTTCAGCCAATTGATACAAGGAGGGCCAACAAAGAGATCCCATTTGAAGGAAAATGGCACAAACAAGGGCTAAACTAGAGAACAAAGACAGGGTTGCCACTCAATGTGAGAAATGTCAGAGAATTAGAAAAAATTTCAAAAGGGTCAATGAATTAATTTTCTGAAATTCCAACTCCAGTGACTTAAACACAGAAAACCTCCGGCCAGAACTTGAATCAAATTTAAATGTTCCAAAAAGCTGAATTGATACAAAAGGGCACAAAGAGGGCTCAATTGATAGTGAAGGTCACTGAAAAATGGTTCATTTGATATAGAAGGACACAAAACAGGGTTCAGTTGATGCAGAAGGGCACAAATACGGCAAAAGATGGCTCATTGTAGGTGGACACAAAGAAGGCTCAATTGATGATGCCCTGCAGGAGGGAACAAAAAGGGCATAATAGGGTGCGCAAAAGGGCACATTTGGCACAATAGGGTGCTCAAAAAGGGCACAAGAGGATGCACAAAAAGGGCGCAGTTGGCACAATAGGGTACAAAATGGGCGCAGTTGGCACAAGAGGGCGCTCAAAATTGAGCACAGATAGTGCATATTTGACACACAGGTGGGCACTGTGGTGTGAGAGCTCAATTGATGCAGAACACGCACTTGGAAGCTGTTGTTGAGAACTGAAAAGTTGCCCCACATTTTTTACGCCATCATCATCCATTAGATTTTCTCCGCCGAATCCGAGAATTGTTCAAGAATTAATATTACAATTGTAACTGTAGCTAATTACCAATTAGATAATTTTTTTTTGTTTTGAGTGTTCGTTTTGCACCTTTTTTTTAACAATTGTGTTTTTTGTTTTAAGAAAATACAACAAACATCTTGTGTTGTCATTTTCTTAATTATAAAAAAAAATATTTAGAATGTTCTTCTGCATTTTAACGATTTATAATTTGAAAAAATTGCTCAACAAAAAACAGCCCTCTTTTTACTTTGTAATTTAAAGATTTTCTCGCTTAATTATGGAAAGAAACTGACAAAAAAATGAAGCAGGTTTTTAATTGCAATAACTTAAAACTACTTTAAAAGGATTTACGTTTTTAATTTTGGCAAATTCTTGAAATGAAAATAAAAATAGAAAATTTTAAAAATCGCAATAAAAAGTTCATTTTTAAAGATATCAACATGAAAAACCCCTCTTAAACCACACAGTTATTCTTCTAGAATATAGAATCTTTATTTTATTTTCAGAAGAGCAAAATTGAGAGAAACTAAAAAAGTCTGTGGCTTAATACCTTGTACACAACACATGGGTTAAATGTGTTTAGGTGAATTATACGGAATCCAGTTAAGGACATCATGAACCAAATAAAAATTGACTTTAATTATTAATATTTTAAATTGAAATACTAAATCAATATTTTAATGTCAATAGTTTATCTGATTATATTTAAGTTTATTAACTCAATATTTTCAAGATTATTAACTGAATAAATTGAATTCGACATATTGTTTGTTTGTCCTTCACAGGGCTCTGTAGAACACGTTTATTATTTAAATGCATTTAAATTATCAGGTGTGTGTCTACTAGGTATAAGCTCTTAAGAGCCAATTGTGATATAACTAGTCAGTTACTTCACAATTTGGCTCTTGAGCCGCCAGATTGAGAAACATTTTCTTGATATTTTTGCATAAAAATTCGAGCCCTTAGCTGGATGATTTTTAAGTAAAAAATTTAAAGAATTTTGTTTCATTTTTGTTGTTGTTGTTGTTGTTGTTGTAAAAAGAAAATCCTCTGTTTAAATCAACTTGCACACATTTGAGATAACTTTTTATTGAATGTTTTCTGTGAAAATGAAGAGTATTTTGCTGGGGTTTTTGTGTGTTTATTTTACATTTTTTTTTTACAAAAGTATTTTTTGGAAGGTTTTTCTTTTTTTCATGACAACAAAAATACCTAAAAAAAAAAAAGCTGAGAATGAAGCTTTTTTTTTACTTATATTTTTTTCATGAGGACATAAGATTATAGTAATATTACAAAATATAGGAGGCTTTCTCTCTCTCTCTCTCTCTCTCTCTCTCACTCACTCTACAGTATGCCTCATAATTCAACGCCCAAATTCTATTACCAAAATAAGTGTAGATTTAAGAAAAAAAATATCTCAGAAACTATAAAAACTACTCTTCTGAAACTTAAAATTGAAAAAAAAAAAACTCGCACTAAAACTCGCAACATAAAGAAAAAAAAAAGCATTGTGTTATATAGAAACTAGAAGAGTAAATGAATTCCTTCTCAAAGTGGCTTTATAGATATTTATTTTGTTTTTGTCTCTACGGATGGCGCCACTGCAGACAGGCAGTTAGAAATCGGGGAGAATTTCAGTTGGCTCCGCCCTTGTTATGACGACCGGCAACTTCTAATTGGTTGGTTATGTAATCTGACGTCACATGCTTCACCCTTTTCAACGTCGAATCACACAACAAACCAATTAGAAGTTGCCAGTCGTCATAACAAGGGCGGAGCCAACTGAAGTTTTCCCTTATTTCTAACTGCCTGTCACTGCAGGTGGCTAATGCTATGTATGCTTTATAGACGTTTTTTTTCTCGTAAAATTTGGATGCAAAAACGTCAAGCGAACGTTTTTTTTAAAAGAACATTATGATTCTTGGCAATCTCTTTAAGGATGATTGGTCGACCTTCTAGAAAATCTTTTGAAAAATGAATTTCCGGATGTGCTTGCTTCATTTTGACACTTTCCACTCACATAAATCTTAAAATAATTCTCATAAGGAGAGGAGACCATTGATTGGCAAACATGTCGTTTGGATGATTAGATGCTTTCTTTCTTTCTTTCTTAAGAAAAGTAGGCGGAGCTATAGCGTTGTTCTCGAACACTTTTTCTTCAGATATACATGTAGATGCTCTGCCCAAATAATGTTTCCTAGTTTCGAAATGCACCCATTTAAGTATATAAATAAAAAAAACCACATCTCGGTATAAAGAAATATAAAATTTCATAAATGATATTTTCAAGCAAACTTCTCATAATTCTCAGTAGTGATTACGTCATTTGCATAATTTATGAGAATGTTACAAGTCGTGTAATAACATTAAAAATAGTGTGTGTTACTAAGAAAAAAAGATAAAACAAGATATTTTTTTTTCTTCGTCTCTCCATCCTTCTTGAAAAAAAAAAGAATCACTTTCTTATTTATGGATAGTTTTTCTTGAGAATTTCCTCAGGTTTTTGTGTGGAAATGGTTGGATGTTGCTTGAGAAATTTTCTCTCAATTTATAATAAGTATTCTCGATCAATTTCTCAATCATTTCACTTCACAAACACCTCTCTCTCTCTCTCTCTCTCTCTCTCTCTCTCTCTCTCTCTCTCTCTCTCTCTCTCTCTCTCTCTCTCTCTCTCTCTCTGTCTCTCTCCCCTTATTCTGGGTGTGTTTCATCTCAAACGATTCCACCTCAACTTGCGACAAGGATTGGAGGTGGAGGCTAGTAATGTGGTTGGGGTATGCATGGAAGTGGAGGCTAGCAATGCTTCTGAGTAATGTGGTCGGAGTGACGCGTCCCCACACATTAGATACTGTAATTGTAATCCTCTAAAGCTAGGTACACATTTGAGCATGAAGGGTTAAGGACACAAGAATGCTTCACGCGTGAAAATTTTCATTCAGAATAATTCAACGAACGAGGTTGCCGATGCATTTATTAAAGCTGGGTATACATCTGAGCGTGAATTGGGGGAACGAGGCAAGGCGAAGATGCACGAGCATGCAAATGTGAGGCGCGGCAAACTGTCTCGGTAGCTATCCGAAGTGAGTCGGTACATCGAAGAGCATTCGGTTCTCTCGGGTGACTTTGTTCGGAAAGAGACAGACAGGTCACAAACGAGGCAACTGCTTCACCTTGCCTCGCTCGCTCTCGCGTTCAGATGTGTTTTGCAAACTTTGATTATTTTCAAATATGGGTAACTGGTTTGCATACAGTAAACCAATTGTCTCGAGCCGATGCATGCGCTGTCGAGGAATGCTCTTCCTTCTAACATTGTCAATTCAGAATCTTTTTTGTATTTTTAAGAAAAGGATTTATTGATTAAAACTATCTGATTATCCTCAGAGTGATTGTTTTTATTGATTGCATATTTGATTTAAGATTGTATAGAAATGATGTGTTTGTCCCATGTAAGTTGTGGCCCCCGCGTATGACGCGAGGACGGTTCGGATTGACTCGGATCGGTGTACACACAACTAAAAGCATTGTTGGCATTGTTGCTCATATGTGTAGCCAGCTTTTTAATAGCTTTAGCCTCCACCTCCAACCGTCGTTTTCGTTTGAGATGGGGTTTCCTCCTTATCTCCCTCCAGCTTTTTCTTCCCCTCAACCCTCACTCATCTTCGGAATTGTACAGAAGAAGAAAAAATATCTCGAGAAAATCTTCTCCTTGCAAAGATATATACATTTGATGCACTTTTCTAACCATCAAATCATGTTCATAATATTTTTCTTCTTAATGCATATGAACACCGAGGATTGTATCATTCTTATGCATTATTTATTAAGATTATATGTTAGCAAAAGTGAGATGATTTTTTTCTTCTTCTCCTTCTTCTCCTTCATCTTATTTTCTCCGCCCGTTTTTCGATCTTCCATCTCACATTCAAGCCCACCTTTAAAATATATACATTACGTCTCTGAAACTCATCGAAAAATATGGAAATCTTTGGGAATTCTTAAGAAAAACTACGTGTTTAAAAATGGTTTATGAACCAAGTGATTTTGTCGAACTCTTCATTGATTGATTATTCTAGTCTTTACATACGGAGCCCTGTAAAGGACATGCGAGATTTTTTTTAAAAAAAAATCTCGACATTTCCACTTTTAATCTTTTTTATTCGGCCATGTTAATTATGCCATGTTGCGCGCACCATACTCTAATAATGAAATTATTGCAAGCGCCCTCTTGTAGCAGCAATTATTAGAGTATAGTTTGCACAACATATCATAATTAACATGGCTGAATAAAAGAGATTAAAAGTCGAAATTTCGTGATAAAATTGAAATGTCGAGATTTAAAAAAAAAAAATCTTGTGTGTCCTTTGCAGGGCTCCGTATTTACAAGAGGAAAATTAAGAGAAACTAGAAAGTGCTAAAAAGTAGAGGATCATATTCTAACTGACATTCATTTATTTTCATGTTTGATATTTTTCAAAATGAACTTTTTTTTTAGTTTATTTTGAAAGATGTCAAACATGAAAATATCCTGAAGTGATTGAGCTACCCTTCTATGATAGTCATAAAATAATAAGAGTGCAAGCAGTGATACCATAAGAATTAACTATCACAATTTTATGACTTTTTTTTTTCTGTAATGAGGATCCAGAATTTTTAGTGACATTTTGACATTGTGATAAGTTATCATCATAACTTTTTTTTTCAAAAACAGCGGACATTTTGTTTGCGCCCCCTATCTCTTTATAAATAAAAGAACAAGTTGAAAAAATAGGAAAGATATTTCTGATGATGATGATGATGTTGGTTTTGTCATAAAATTCATGAGGTCCTATCTGGTCTCAGTGTATTTTTGGTGATGACAGGCGTGGTTTATTGCCTTTTGTCACACAGATAACGAGGAGAGGGGAGGGGGGGAAGGGGTTTTTTAAGGGTTGGAAGATAGAGAGATAGCAAAAGAGAGAGAGAATGACACAGAGAGAGATAGACAGAGAGAGAGACAAAAGAGGGGTTACAAAAAAAACGGTGGCCCTTATGGTGAAGAGTGTCCCAGTGGGACATATCATAGTCATTAACTGAACATCAAGACTAGAATAATGGATGTTATGGTTAGATTCATCAAGATGGTGACAGTCAGTAGCAATGTCCGAGTGGTCACTAGTGACCATTATATTGTTTTGTTTTTTTTAAAAAAAGGATGCTTGTTTGCTGCTGATGGTTGTCTTTTCAATTATTTCTTCTTGTAAATTTCACACAAGGTGAATTTAGAGAGCTTGGAGACTAGACGGCTGGCTGTTCATTAAACACACATTTTCTCTTGAGAGTATGTGAGAGTCGCACTCTCAGACGCGACCAGAGAGTTGGTTTTAAAGAACTCTCGAACTCTGATTATTCTGTCTTTCAGGAGAGCAAATCAAGAGTAACTTTTTTTTTTAAGAAACTAGAAGGGTAGCTCAATCACTTAAGGAGATTTTCATGTTGAAATCTTTCAAAATAAACTTTTTATGTCAGTTTGAAACTATGGCCTAACTTTAGTGAGTGGACGATATTTTATAATTCTTTGTCTATAACGTGAAAATATCCTTAACAACTACTTTTGTAGTTAATATTTGACCACTAAAAGTTGCGCGGTTGTGATGTCCCTTTTAAGGTTGGAACACACAGGCCACTTTTGGTGGTCGATTTCGACTAGAAAAATGTAGTCGGGTTGTCACCAAAAAACGACCACTTCGTATAATCGTATCTTTTTTTTAAAAAAAATACATTGACAACCACAGCGTAACCACTTGCAACTTTATTTTTGCAGTTTAAATCGATCACCAAAAGTGGTCTTATTGTAACAAGGCCACTATTCGTTTAAAACAACATAAAATGGTGGTTAGTGGTTGTACAACAATAACACTTTTTAAATCATATCTCAATGAGATGAGAGATTTTTCTGTTATTTTCTCTTGGTGTGTCAATTGGGAGAGTGTTTTATCGATGGTCAGATCTTTGTGTTAATTCCCTTGAATGTACATGGTGATGATGATGATGATGACCACAAGTGTATATTTGTTGACACATAATACACAAAAGAGATACAAATAAGGGGTACAGAAATTGGCTCTACCAACCATTCGATGATGATGATGATGATGATTTCCTAGATAGGAACTCAAAGAGGGTCATGACCTATGAGAGACATTTGTGCTGTTCTGAAATCTTATTATTAGAAGGGGGGGGGGGGGTCCCCCTCTGAAGTCTACTTTTGGTCTGAAGTGAAAATGTCACTTGTAGACTTGTATTATATGGTGTCCTTATGGGGGAGTTTTTTCTTTTCTTTCTTGACTACCATTCTAGTCTTTTAATGATGAAGAGAGATTTAAAAGAGAAGTGGTGGTGGAGGGAAGAGGATTATTATGTTAGTAGTAGTCCCTTCTGTTTTATGTTTTTGGGAGTTCTTTTTTTTTTATAGACACATTTGTGGCTATATATAGGAGCCACACTGAATGAGGCTTATAGGAGCCATTGAATGTGGTCTATAGTACTAGCTACTTATTATTAACCCTCAGGAGGAGCCACTGAATGTGGTTAACATTTACAGGAGTCAACTGAATGTTGTCCACGGGAGTCACTGATTGTTGCCCACAGAAGCCACTGGATATGACCTACGGGAGTCACTGAATGTGGGCTATTGGTGCCATTAAATGTGGCCTACTAGTACCACTGAATGTGGCCTACTAGTACCAATAAATGATGGTTACAGGGAGCCACTGAATGTGGTTTACAATAGCTGTTGATTGTGGTATTCAGGAAATACTGAATGTGGTTTGCAAGTGCCACTTAATGTGGCCTCCATGAGCCACTTAATGTGGCCTCCATGAGCCACTTAATGTGGCCTCCATGAGCCACTTAATGTGGCCTCCATGAGCCACTGAATGTGGCCTCCATGAGCCACTGAATGTGGCCTCCATGAGCCAACTGAATGTGGCCTCTATGAGCCGATGAATGAAACCTCTATGAGCCACTGAATGTAGCCTACACTGGCTACCGAATGTGGTCTACGGTGGCCGCTGATTGTGGTCTACAAAATTCATTGATTGTTACCCACTGGGTGGCCTCTATGAGCCACTGAATATGGCCTCTATGAGCCACTGAATATGGCCTCTATGAGCCACTGAATGTGGCCTAAACTGGCTACCGAATGTGGCCTAAACTGGCTACCGAATGTGGCCTACGGTGGCCGCTGATTGTGGTCTACAAAATCCATTGAATGTAACCCCATGTTAGCAAGTGAATTGTGGCTCATAAGTGTTTCTTAATGTAATGGTTACTGAACCAGTGGCTCACTCTTTTCAAGAGAATTGTAATATTAATTACCCTTGTGAATTGAAACGGGATACTTGTTAGGGGGACCAGATGTTAGGGGAACCACTCACTGCTCTCCCTATATTCAATTTCATTCTTTATGTGGAATACAAATTGAGGAATGTTTGAGTGATGAATTGAGATAGAGTGGAGGAGACTACTGTATATACAATACAGTATATCAGGGACAATTAGCAACTGAGATGGTTTTTAGGGGGCTGGTGGGAGAGGCTTTCCCCCCCCCCCCCCCCCCCCCCCCCCCCCTTCTCTTTCGTAGATTTTCCTTTTTTTTCGTCTGATTTTCTTCTTTATTCTCTACTTTGATGGATTTTTTTTCCAGACATTTGTTGTATGAAAATATATTACAAGAATTAATTTCTAATCGCGTTTGATTGTGATTTATTGTGCGTTAAGAGAAAATCTTTGTCTCTGACGTCATCATTGGTCTCTATGTCTAAAATCCCTGGCGCAAATTAGAACAGCAGTGCTGTCACACAGCAGAAAGCAAGTCACGTGGCGGGTTTTTTTTTTTTTTTTGCTTGCTTGACTTTGCTGACTGAATCATGGCGGTGGCGCTCTTGTCGTGACAGGCATTTAGAAATCGGGAAGAACTTCAGTTGGCTCCGCCCTTGTTATGACGACCGGCAACTTCTAATTGGTTGGGTTATATAGTCTGACGTCACATGCTCCGCCCTTTTCAACGTCGAACCACACAACAAACTAATTAGAAGTTTGCCGGTCGTCATAAAAAAGGGCGGAGCCAACTGAAGTTCTGACCGATTTCTAAATGCCTGTCTTGTCGTGGTGCTGTGAGTTGCATACAGCAGTGCTGTTCTAATTTGCGCCTGGCCTAAGTTTTAATCGTGGTTAAATTATTCTAATGTGTTTACATAAATTGATCTTTCCTGTCACATGGTGTCTGTTTGAGTTTAATTAATTTGGTTGTGTGTGTTTTTTTTGGATGTTTGCCACATTGAAGCAAACAATGGAAGTGATAAACAATTGTGTTTGAAATAAATACTTTTTTTTTGGGGGGGGGGGGGGCTTGAATACTTTGATGAGTTGATACCAAAGATAATATATATACATAGAGGTAGCTCAACTATGTATTAGAGGTAAAACATTGTTGAGTGAAAGCACAACTCTTTTAAAAACTCCGAAGTTAAAGCATTGGAGGTCAAATGATTGTAATTTTTGGTAGTTTCAGTGAACCTTAATAAGGGGTTTGGGTAGTTATTCAGAAATGCAATTAGAAATCGGGACAAACAGAAGTTGGCTCCGTCCTTTTTATGACGAACGGCAACTTCTAATTGGTTTATTGTGTGGTTTGACGTTGAAAAGGGCGGAGCATGTGACGTCAGACTACATAACCAATCAATTAGAAGTTGCCAGTCGTCATAAAATGGGGCGGAGCCAACTTCTGTTTGTCCTGATTTCTAATTGCATGTGTATTTTTGTCATAATCATAAATATCAATTCCTGTCCAAATGGTTGTTGGCTTTTTTTAGTGCTGCTCTCACTGTAATGACGTCACACATCATAGAGCAGAGCAGATCTATACCAGATACAGGCAGTTAGAAATCGGGACCGGCAACTTCTAATTGGTTGGTAATGTAGTCTGACGTCACATGCTCCGCCCTTTTCAACGTCGAACCACACAACAAACCAATTAGAAGTTGCCGGTCGTCATAAAAAGGGCGGAGCCAACTTCTGTTTGTCCCGATTTCTAATTGCCTGTATACCAGATCCAGAGCAAAACCATTTGGATATCACTACAGTATTATCTGGTGTTATAGCTGAGAGAGAATTTAGTTTTTTTAAAGTAAAGGTGGCGCCATCTATTGACGAAATTATACTATAGTGTGGATTGTTCTTTGAGCTTTCGCGCTTAGTTGAGCTACCTCTATGTGTCTATCTTGGTAGATATTTTCTTTTAGGTTAATTTAAAGCATTTTTTGGTTCAAAACTAACTTGAGCAAATTGACCTTTGGTGATCATTTCTTTTTTTTTAATTGTATTTTATGTTAACAAACAAAAAAAGAGAAATGACCAACCAATTTTTCTATTTTCTGTGTGTGGGATGTCATAGTTGGTATATTTTTTTTTTTAAAAAAAATTCCAAATTGCACTTTAATTCTTGGGGAGGTGTTCGATTTTTCTTTTGATTACAAGTTTACCTTGTGCAGTTATGATATCAATTGAAGATAACCCAACAATAGGAATTTTATTACAATAAAATTAGCAACTGTAAAAAAAAAACTTGTTTCAGACTCTTCATAAAAAATATTAAGGTCAGACATGAAAGTTTTAAAAACTCCTGAATGGGGGCCTCGGTAATGTTCAAAAAAAGCCTCAGAAAAATAGGTTTAAATTCAAAAAATCTTGCAAAAATTCACAATGAAGGTTTTCAGAATATGAAATAAATTGCAATATATTTATAATGTTCCTGAAAATGCCTTAAAAGTGGTTCAACAAAAATAACTCATCAGAATTTTTCAAAACCTCCAAAAAGTTAAGAAGTTTCATAAAATTTCAGAAAAAAGTATTAAAAATGTCGCATTTTTGTTTAAAAAAAAATAGTAAGACGTGGTTTGTTGGCGGTCACTTGGTATGGCTTTAAAATGCCTCATAAATGATCACTGATCAGTCATCTTGTAAAATCAACAATTCTTAAATCTTGAACATAAATTTCAGAAACATTTTTTTTTAGAAAGTCCTTCGTCTCAAAGATTTTGTAAACCAGACGAGCGGGAATGGAATTGTTGGAATCGATGCAACAGAGAGAAATGTACGGGAAAACTGTTCGCAAACAAGTGTTCGGTTCGTTGTTCTGTTCTAGTCTCTGAACACTGGCTTTACGGTTATAAAGTTTATTTTAAACAATTTCATGAATTTCGACACTAGTTATTGTTAATTACAATGTTTCACATGAAATATAAAATTTTTATTTTCGTTTTTTTTTTAAGTCCTAAGCTTTTTTTTTTCTCTTAATTAATTTTTGTCTTTTGTTGTTATTGTGGTTAACCAAGAGACAGTGAAGATTATATTTATAATACTAAAGTCAGAACAAAATCGTACAAAAAATAACATTTAATATAAATATATTTTCTACATGTGTTTGTTTCTATGTGTGAGTGAGAGAGAGAGAGAGAGAAAGGTGATGGGGTTTTTTTTTCTCAGAGGAGAGAGAGGGATAGGAAGCGAGAGAGAGAGAGAGAGAGAAATTAAGTTTGTCTCCCTTTTTCTTTTTCACCTTTTGATGAAATACTTGTTTTAATTAAGTCTTGAGATGAAAGGCATTAGCCAAGATTTGCGTCTTAATTATCTTCAAATATTTTCTGATTAAATGCCGCGTTAATTTAGCGTGCAAAAACACACATACAGACATTTACATACATACGTACAGAAAAAGAGAGAGAGAGCTAGAGAGAGAGAGAGAGAGAGAGAGAGCTAGAGAGAGAGAGAGAGTTAGAGCGAGAGAGAGAGAGAAAAGAGAGAGAGAGAGAGAGAGAGAGAGAGAGAGAGAGAAAGAGAGTTAGAGCGAGAGAGAGAGAGGAAAAAACAGGCTGTTTTTTTAATTATTCCAATTTCTCTTAGTTTTATTTTGAGAGATTACAAAATAAACTATATATGATTTTTAATAAATTAATTCTATGATTTGAAATGCAAATTATTTTTTCTTTGTATCAAATCACATTAATAGAATAAAAATGTTAGATATATTTTTTTGCATGAAATTGCAGTCAAACTCGGTTATAACGACAATTCGGCTATAACGTCAAAATGAAGCCAATTAAAATGGATTCCTATATAAATAATGTTATTTTTCATCTGTTATAACGTCACACAGTATATCGGGCTATAATGACAAAATTTCTAGGAATGGAACATCGATCATCCGATCGCCGGTCTTTGGAATGACGCTATAACCGAAGTCAGCACGATTTTGCTTGACACACACAGTGTCCAAGGACAATTTGGACAATTTTGGGCTAAATGGGCAAAATGTTGTGGCAATTTTTCTTAAAAGTAAAAATAAATTTTGGTTTTGTTAAAAACTGACCAAAAAATAGGGCATTTTTCTTAAACAAAATTGAAATTTAGTTTATTTTTCATAAAAAAAAAATTGATAAAAACATTTTTACTTTCAAAGTTGTAAAATTAATTGATTTAATGAATCAGTGATTTATTTAAATATTATAATTTAATTATTGTAACTTATACAGTTTGACAAATTTTATACAATTCTATAGTTTTATAACAAATATTAATTTCTATTAATTGCTACTACATTACGTCGTGCGAGTGCGCGAATCGAGCAGTAGCTTCGCGGCTTTTCATCGCCCCAATTGCCGCATTAGTTGTATCTCTCTTAGTCGCCTCACCGCAACATGGTGAAGATACGTCGAGAGTGATGCACGAATCGAGCAATAGCCTCGCGGCTTTTGATCGATTCAAGTGCCGCATTCCGAAGTTCTTGGTCACAAAAAATGTAATAATTTGAGGTAATTTGTGGCCACTGAAATAGAAACATGAATTAGAAATTTCTTCTTAAATATCGTGAAGTTGTTGTGGCCACATTTAGGACTACTTTTGACCCAATTTCAATTGAGAGAGAGAGGCTCCCTTTAGAAAAGTAGTAATACTTTTTTTTAGAATTGGTCGGAATTCAAGTGAAATAAAAATTCAAATTGAGGTTTAAAAAGGTTAGAATTGAGAGTTTGAATTGGACCATTTAACCTCCCCTAAAACACATTAGAGTAAAAAAAAGACATAACACTTTTTTCGACTTTTTTTCCGAATCTGAACTCGAAATTTGGAAATTCTTATGTTTAGGCCTTGTTTCCACTGTGGCGAAAATGTCAACTGGGTGAAAATTTCAACTGTTAAAGAATAACACTGTTTCCTATGGAGAAGTTAGCTTAATGAATGCGCATTTATATTAGTTGGCTAATATAACATCACCGATAAGAGAAAAACCAACCATTCAATAGAACGCCCTTAATTCCGAAAAAAGTACAAATATTCGCCAAAAAAGAAGCTTAAAAAAGTTGAAATTGATTCAACTTTAGTTGAAACCTTTTTTTTTTTTTGGTGAATATTTGTACTTTTTGTGTTTTTTGAGTCGCCATCTTTCTTTTCGCTTCGTTTTTGGTGAATGTTTTTTCATCAATTTTTCTTCAATTTCTCATCATTTCAGTTAAATTAATGTAATTTTAATTAGTTGTAGGATATATTTAACTATAGTTTTACAGTAAAATAACGCCGTTTCGACGTAAATATTGACGAGAAATGGCAATTTATGGTTTAGTTAAAGTGGTAGAGCCAATGTGGTTTTCTCACTTCAACTGACCTAACATAATGAAGCAAACCATAATAGTGAATAAGTGAGGGGCCACGTTTGCTCTGTTATTAGTCGTCATATCGAATTTCTTTACTCCTACTAACATTAATGCATTAACACATTTTCTCTATAGGAAACACTGAAATTTTCACCGAGTTCAAATTTTCGCCACAGTGGAAACAAGGCCTTAGGAGCGAGGAAGGTTGAATTTTCTTTTCTTAAAAGGGTCCATCTCTTTTTTAAAATGGAAAATAAATTTGGTAGAAGAACAAAAAGGGGAGAAAGAACAAGTTTCTATGTTAATATAACGACTTCTCCTAATGTTGATTATTCCATTTTATTTTCTACAATTGGTTCTTGTCATCTTTTCTCTCTCTCTCTCTCTCTTTCTCTCTTTTGGTCTCTTTCTCTCTCTTTTGGTCTCTTTCTCTTTCTCTCTCTCTCTCTCTTTCTCTGTCTTTCTCTTTCTCTCTTTTTCTCTCTTTCTCTCTCTCTCTTTCTCTGTCTCTCTCTCTCTCCTTACATCATGAGAAAAAGAATAAGGCTCAAATTCAAGAAGGAGAACATAATAACAATTGAACCCTCTGAACAGGTTGAATGGTTGATGGTTGATGGTATCCAAGACTGTGAAATATTAGCTCTAGATTTGAAGGCAATTGAGGGATGGTGTAATACATGGCAACTTCAGTTGAATGAGGGGAAGTGTAGTGTTATGAACTTATGAGGCTAACTCGGAGTAGAAATCCAATTATGTTCAATTATAGTATGAATGACACTATTCTTCGGAGTGTCGTGTTATAAGTACTTGGGGGTTACATTGACAGATGACCTTTCTTGGAAAAAAACACATTGAACGTGTTACTGGGAAAGCTCTACAAATGCTTTGTTTTAGTCAAACGACATTGGGCACCTGCTCAGCACAAGTTAAAACTATTGCCTATCAAGCATTGGTTCGGCCTCATCTTGAGTATTGCTGCAGTGTATGGAATCCTCATTCGGTCACACACACTCATTCAGTTGAAATTGTTCAGCGTAAGGCAGCTAGGTTTGTTTGTGGCAGGCACAAATTTACAGATAGTGTCACTGAGATGCTGTCAGTGCTACAATGGCATAGTTTGGCACATCGCAGGGCTGAGTTAAGTTTGAAATTGTTTGGAAAAATTACACGTGGTGATTATCCTAAACCCGCAGTCCAGTGATATTCATAAAGCACTATATATGGGCAGGGCTGATACCACTCTAAGAAAATTAGGGAGATTTTTGCTAGGACAGATTCATATTATTGGTCTTTTTTCCCCTACAGTTATAAGACAATGGAACTCTCTTCCTGAGAAAGAAGTGGTGAATGGGGATAATTTTGTTTTGTGGGATTGACATTTGTATATTCATTTTGTTTTATATATGTGCTTGACAATGCTTAATGCTGCATGTGGACTTTTATGTCCCTCTGTCATAGGCCTATTTGGCTGCTTGCAGAGTACTAGTTGTGGTTGTAATTGTAACAGGGTTCCAATATAAAACAAATCCCCATGTTTTTATGAGTATTTTATAAATATGATTTTTCTATTTTGGAGAACCCTGCTGAAGAGAGTTCAAGTTGAAGTTTTATAGTGTCATGTTTACTGTTCTACTTGTATTTGAGCCTAACTAGGGAAGAATTAGTATGAAGGAAGGGAAAGAAGAGTCTTTTTATTTGATTTCGAAGTGTGTTTGTGAGAGTAAAAATCACAAAAGTGAACATTGAAAAAAAGAGAGAGAGTACAACATCCATAAATGTCTCTTTCTTATAACATTGACTATAATATAAGAATTGTAATCTTTTCTTCTTCTTCTCTAGTTTGTCGGATTAGCGCCACCTGGGGACTTGTAATTCGTTTGTACTATGGGGAATTAATTAAGTGATCGTAAATGTGGCAAGTGTGGAACTCCACCCCCCACAAACTGCCAAATACGGCACACACACACTTTTTGTTCTCTCTTATCTTTCTTTCTCTCTTAGTTTTCTTTCTTTCTGGTGAAAAATATATTTGATTATGTCTCTCTCTCTCTCTCTCCCTCCCTCTGTCTCTCATTGTTGATTGTTTTAAAGGAGAGATAGTTAGAGCTAGTTAAAGGTGTTGTTAGGCTGGAGTCACACACACACTATGCGTTTCTACCGCATCGCACGATTTTTAAAACGGGCATTTCTGCCCAGCACTAAGATTTCGTTTGCCTCGCTCCTTTTATGAGCGTCATCAATTTCTAATTGGTTTCTTACTTGGTCTGACCATCACATGCCCCGCCCTTTTATGAGGGACGGCAATTTCTAATTGGTTTATATTTAGTCTGACGCTCAGAAAAGGGCGGGGCAAACGAAATCTTAGTGCTGTGCAAAACTGCCTGTATTTTAAATGAGAGTATAGTCACATAATATTATGTGCGGTTAACGGACGGAACAGACAGGAGCAACAACAGCACCAGTAGTGGATCTGGTACAGATGGCTACTGTCCACCAACCAGACTGCCATGAACTCTTCAGTGATCTACAATTTCCACTTAGTCTGACACTTACCCTCAGGCACCCCAGTGTGTGTATTGTATTGTTTTCCCATTGTGTCTGTAACAAAGGGTGTTGTATGCCCTCGGGCATGAGTGGCCTAAGGCCTATTGGCGGGTGGACCGTGGTAGTAATTTGCAACATACTGTGTATGTGTGGTAGGGTGGGACAACTGGACAGCTATAAATTAAGCAAAAACACTAAGTAGTTGAGTGCGCATTGTCAGCGAGTGGTCAGACTGTGCGGTTGTACCTGGAGTTGTTTACTCGAGGTTAAGCAGCTGTCATAGTTTTGTGCCGCTACCCGTTTAACGGGGAATAAGTGTACTGTTGTGGTCATCGGGTAAAACCGCATTCCGCAGCAGTCGAAACGCAAGAGTGTACTCTCCATCCAGCCTTAAAGTGCAATCCCCATCTAGAATACTTGCTGCAGGGTGTGTGAAGTCCACATACACACAGCTAATTCAGTTCATTCTGTTGAAATGGTCCAATGCAAAGTGGCCGACGTTTGTTTTCTTAAAATATGATTACTCTAAAAGCGGAACTAAAATTCTGTCAGAACTCAGATGTCTCACCCGAGTTCTTAGGGCTAACTTCGGCCTTTAACATTCTTAAAAAAAAGTGTACTTTGAGGTCTTGTCCAAAGTCGACCGCTAGCTATTACGCTGCGCAAACTTGTATTTTTTTTTAAAACACAAAATAAAATAGAAATGTTTCTTCTGGATTTACATAAAATGACATAAAATTGATTTTTTTCTCTTAAATTATGATTTTTTTTGGCTAACTCTGAGCGGAATGTGAGAGATAAAAAGAAAGATAAGGACACACACACAGGAAGGAAATGTCATTGATTGCACTTCAAAGTTAACTATCATCTCCATCTGTGTTTGTGTTTTTAGTCGGAGTTTTTGAAGTTTTATATATAAAAAAAAGACAACTAGTTCTCTCTTTCTCCCCTTAAAGTAGGCAATCACTGCTTGCTTGCATTTGAGTTAAGGCACTCAAATTTTGAGGGCATTCAGTTGAGAACCTTCTCTTTTTTTCTCTTCTCCCTTCCTTTAAATTGCATTCCCATAATTCATTCCTCCATATATTTTTGTAGCCCTGCTGTTATTCAAATAACCATCATCTTTTTAGGGAGATGGGGTTTTTGAGATAAGAGTGGGTTTCTGAAAGAGAGGGGAGAGGGGGAGGTTATTGGAGGGTTAGAAATGAAAACAGTTGTGAATTTGGTTATGGGGCTCTTTTTTTCTTCTTCTTCTTTAGTTGGTATTCTTGAATTTTGATGTGTTTTAGATTTAATTTTTTGTGTCGTATGCATATTTTAGTACATTTTGAATGGAGCATCACCTCCTCCTCCTCCGCCTCCTGCTCCGTTTTCATGTCGTTCACATGTTGTTGTAATTTAAATTGAATTTTATTGGATGATATTTGAGTTACAAGAGTGGAAAAGCAATCCACCTCCTCCACCTCCTCCTCCCAAAGTAACTCAAAAGTGGATTTCAAGTTACTTTACTCACCAACACCACACACATTTCACACACTCAATCTCTCTTCTCTCTCTCCCCTCCCCCCCTCACTATTGGTTTTTTTTTTTTTGCATTTCATTCTATAACAATTTTTTTTTTCTTGTTTGGTATGTGTGTTTGTTACTGCGTTTTCTAGTTTTTTATGTGTGCTTATTGCGGTTTTCGTATTGTGTGTGTTTTCTAGTTTTTATGTGTCTGTTTTTCTAGTTTTTTCCCTTAAGTGATTAACTTTTCTAGTTTCTAAAACACTTTCCTAGATTCTCTTCATTTTGCTCTTATAAAGACTAGAATAATGAAGAGTTTGAGTGGCCGCGTTTACACTTTAAAACAACCTTAAGGTTGTTTTAAGTTTGTTTTAAAGTGTAAACGCGGCCACTCGAACTCTTCATTATTCTAGTCTTTATTATATGGCACACCTTTCAAATGAAAAATCAGTCATTTTCTACAAGTTTGCAAAAAAACATCAATTTATTTGTAAATCGATACATTTAATAAGCTGTGCAAAAATGCCTAATAAGTTAATTAGCCAATCTACTAATTAGTTTTTAAAATACTAAGAAATTGACTGACAAAATTTGGTGATTTTACATATTGAATTTTAAAAATGAGCAGAATGACTGATATTTTCACTTTGACTGTAAATATACATGTATACTTGCGGGGGGGGGGGCGCCTTTAAATGAAGCTTGTGACGTCAGAGGAATGAACAGAAAAATTTAAGATTGTATCAATTTTGACTGACAAAAAAGAGAATAATAACAATTGTTTTCAATTATTTAAACAAAAGATTATGACTTTTTTTTATTTAATCAGACAAAAATGACAAAATCCTAAATTTTATGTAACTCCACCTGACGTCACAAGTTTATTCTAAGGGCGCCGCAAGTATATTTTAAATGTGTTTATGGAAGTGTGTGTTATTATAGTTTAGCCACCTAATGGAATGTTGTTCTTAAATTTCATTTTTTTCAATCATTTTTCAATATGGAATATATGAAAAGGGGGGTGGGGTGGGTGTGTTTCTAGTAAATAATATATTAATGCGTCATCATCCAATATGCATAGTGAGTTATTTTTTACAATATCATTTTTCCTTTGTTCTTCTTTACAATAAACACAACGGAGACACCAAAATCATCGATTTTTTCTTTCAATTTTTTGATAACTTATAAGTTATAACCTTCCTCCCACCATTTTTTCCTTTTTTTTTTTTAAGTCTTTTGAATTTTCTAATAAACGTGGTTTTATTATGAATTTAAAATTGGAGAAAAACATTTTATATTATTAAATATGCAAAGTGATATAAATGTTGTGATTGTTGTGTAATTTAAGTGTGATTGATATGTGATTGTTGTATGATCGATGTTTGTTTTGTGATTGTTGTGTAATTGATATGTGATGGACGTGCCATTGAAATATTTCATGTGAAATATTTTTAAAAAATGTGAAATATTTTTTAAAAAATGTAAAATATTTTTTTAAAAAATGTTGAAATATTTTTTTAAAAAATGTGAAATAGTTTTTTAAAAAATGTGAAATATTTTTTTAAAAAATGTGAAATATTTTTAAAAAAATGTGAAATATTTTTAAAAAAATGTGAAATATTTTTAAAAAAATGTGAAGTATTTTTAAAAAAAGTTGAAATATTTGTAAAAAAATGTGAAATATTTAAAAAAAAAATGTGAAATTTTTAAAAACTAGAATTGTAACTCAATCACTTAAGATGTATTTTCATGTTATCTTTTAAAATAAGCTTTTTGTAAAACAAAATAAATATCGATTTAGTCAATACCTAGTCTAATACCTAGTACACACCCACCTAATAATTTAAATGCATTTAAATATAAAACGTGTTCTACAGAGCCCTGTGAAGGACACACAAACAATATGTCGAATTCAATTTATTCAGTTAATAATCTGAAAAATATTGAGTTAATACTTAAAATATAAACTATATAAACTATTGACATTAAAATATTGATTTAGTATTTCAATTTTAAAATATTAATAATTAAAGTCAATTTTTATTTGGTGTTCATGTCCTTAACTGGATTCCGTATAATTCACCAAAGCACATTTAATTTGAATTTATACAAGGTATAAGACACTTTCAGTCTTCCAAATTAGTTTCAGAATCAGCTTTTTTTCATTTTTAGAAGAAAAAAGTTAAAAATGTCTCACTTTGAGCTTTCATTTTTTGTGTTTTTTTGGGGAGGTTTTTTATTTTCAATTTTTGCATCAAGACTAATTACATTTCTATGTGTGTGTGTTATTTTTCTGTTTATTTTTTTCTATCAAATTTGACTTTTCTTCAAGTATTTTTTTTTTCTTCTTCTTTTTCTGTTTGTTGTTTGTTTTTTGGTTTGTTATAAGTGAAAAATGTGTCTCAAGGCGAATTTATCCCATTAAAGATTAACATAGAGAAATTTTCCCTCATTTGCATCCCGTGGATTTAAATTTATTCAAACTAAAAATGTCGCTATTTTTAGGGGGTGTTTGTTGCTCTTCTACTTCTACCAATTGAGGCACATAGAAACCTAGGGATTTATTACACATTTTGATAAAGAAAAAAAAAAGGGGACTAGAATTGTGCAAATTGTGTTTTTTTTTTTCATCCTTCTCTTTAAACCCCTTTCTATTTTATAATGTCTTAAGAATATAATGTACTGTGTGACCCACAAAAATGTATACACACTTTGGTGGTTAATAACTAGAGGTGGGATGAATCTTAAATTTTCTCGAATCCGAATCCTAAAAGGTTCTCGAATCCTTCATATAATAATCCTATATTATTCATTAAGAAAGATACAAATAAATGAAATAATATTAAATATTAAATTATTAATAATAAAAAATAAGTGTGACACTCAGGGGTCGCTACAAGGTGATCTATTGGTGATCCGGGTCCGACCGCCGAAATTGCAACAATCGCGGAGTTTTTGTTGTTAGTGAACGCTTCTATTGGACGTCAATGGAATTAAAACTAATTTTACCAAAGTTTTTAAAAGTTTTTTTTTAAGGTTAGGATTCGAAAGATTCGAAAAGACGAAAAAACCGCAAAGATCCGAGTTTTCGAATCTCGAATATTTCTCAAGATTTGCGGGATTCGAGAATTCGAATGTCCCATCCCTAGTAAATAAAAGTTGGGTTGATTTTCTTAAATTTAAGAGGGTTCCATAGATAAATACTTGTGTAAATGCAATGTAGATGGCGCCTGCAACCCCCCCCCCCCCCCCATAGGTGGCAAACTCTACTCGTCGCCAATTAGTTGAAGTCGAATGCAGATTTTAGCTCTAAAAAGCGTCCAAAACGACCTTAATTATCAGCACGTGGACAAACTTACTCTCAGAACATAATATAAGTGAAGAGAGAGCACGTGTAGATCGAGTAGTGATGACGCAATTAAAAGTTTGCCACGTGAAAAAAAAGGAAGAAGGTGAGTCAAGAGTTGAAGAGTGTCCTCAGTACATTTCTATGGAAGGAGGGCTAGTGGCGCCATCTAACGCTACACGCATCAAAATAAATGATCTACTTGCATTATTTTAATAATTTTATAATTAAAGAGTGAATGTTAAAATAAAGATTAGATCTAACAACATTGCATGTTTTATGTTTAAATTGAGGCATTAATCTCCAGTTTTCAAAATGTCCTCAATTCTCATTAAGCAAGAAACTGATCTGCAAACATCAATTAACTTATTTCTCGTAATTATGTTTTATTTTTCTTGAAATAATTGTATAAATGAGAGGAAAACGAAAAGAATTGTCTTTAAAAAATGACGAGAAATACTTTTAATTAAAGCAAATACGAATTGGGTGACATTTTGAAAACATGTGATAACCAAATAGCCTCAATTTAAACATAAAACATGCAATGCTGTTAGATCTAATCTTGATTTTAACAGTCGCTCTTTAATTATAAAATTAATTAATTAATTTTAACCAAAGTGTGTATACATTTATTTAGGTACACACTGTAAATGTATATAAATATTAAGACTGTGACTTGAAATTCCATTGACAATTGATGCTTCAAGATTCTCTCTTCTAATTTTTTTTTGTAAGGGAAAATTGGAGGGTGGGAGGGAGGCTACATTTTTAAGGGTGTCGTCAACAAAATTTGCATATATAACCTTAATTATGAATACAAATGTGCAAGCTGGTGCCATCAATGATGATGAGAATGAGGATGATGAGAAGGGGGGTTGGATGAAGTTGGTTAATCGGGGAATATTTTAAGGGGTGGCTCGATAAAAACGAGAGAGAATAAGAATAATGATTGCACCAATGGGCTTCTTTCAATCTGTTTCAATTTGTTATGAGAAATGATTAACCTATAAGGGAAAGAGAGAGAGAGAGAGACTGGGTTAAAATAATATTCATTATTTACTTATTTTTTTGAAGAAAAAAATCAATTGAACAAATAAAAGTATTTAGAAAAGAGAAGAATTATGACAAATAATTAGTGTCAGGAGGTCACACAGGACAGGCAGTTAGAATTCGGTCAGAACTTCAGTTGGCTCCGCCCTTGTGATGACGACCGGCAACTTCTAATTGGCTGGTTACATAGTCTGACGTCACATGCTCCGCCCTTTTCAACGTCAGACTACATTACCATGCTGACACTCTACAACTGTGACTCAACCTTCCTTGCTTTTTTTGCACGTGACAAACGTTTAATTACGTCTCTACACGTGCTCTCTCTTCACTTATATTGTGTTCTGGGGTGTAAGTTTGTCCACGTGCTGATAATTAGGGTTGTTTTGGACGCTTTTAACAGGCATCAGTAGACAGCTTTAGAATTTATTTGGCTCCGCCCTTTTATGAGCGTCAGACCAAATATCAACCAATTAGAAATAAAAAGGGCAGGGCATGTGAAATCAGACCCAGTAAGAAAGCAATTAGAAATTGATGACGGTCATAAAAAGGTGGAGCCAAAGAAATTCTGAAGCTGTCTTCAGATGCCTGTCGCTTTTACTGGCAATTAGAAAACGGGATGAACAGAAGTTGGCTCCGCCCTTTTTATGACGAACGGCAACTTCTAATTGGTTTGTTGTGTGGTTCGACGTTGAAAAGGGCGGAGCATGTGACGTCAGACTACATAACCAACCAATTAAAAGTTGCCGGTCGTCATAAAAAGGGCGGAGCCAACTTCTGTTCATTCCGTTTTCTAATTGCCTGTGTCTACAGATGCCTGTCGCTTAAAGGGTGCATTCGATTTCAACTTAATAGGCGACGAGTGTAGTTGGCCACCTAAGGAGGTTGCATGGCGCCATCTACCTTGCATTTACACAAGTATTTTTTTCTATATGGAGCCCCCCCCCCCCTCCTTTTAAACCTATAACATGAAAGTTTTGATAACTGAGAAAAAACTCTCAACTGACAATGAGAGTTGAATTCTTAAGTTGAAATCTTTTTATGTCTTAGTATGAAATAAATTCCTTTATTATTTTTCCAAAGATATCATATTTCAGTGTTTTCTTTTTCTCTTTAAGATCCATATTTGTTTGTTTCCTTCCTGTGTCACATCCGTTTTTTCTTCTCTTATTTTTTTCGTGTTTAACATTGTTTATTTTTGTACTTGTATCAGATGTGTATTGAGGAGGTGTATTATTAAGGGGGGGGCCCCCACTCCCATATAAGAGGAGGAGAAGAAGGGTGGTTGGTTGTAGATATTTGGTTGCTATATATCTGGTTGACTATCAAACATTGGCAATTTTTATTTGCTTGGTTCAATGTGACTCCAGGGACCTTTATAGAAGAGAGAGAGAGAGGGGAAGATGAGGAGGAGAGTAGGGTTTTTTTTCTCTCACTCACTCTCTCCCATTCTTTTTTATTCTCTCTCATTCTCGCTCTCTTCTCTCTCTCTCTCTCCCATTCTCTCTCTCTCTCTCTCTCCCATTCTCTCGCTCTCTTTTCTCTCTCTCTCTCTCTCTCTCCCATTCTCTCGCTCTCTTTTCTCTCTCTTTCTCTTTTCTCTCCCATTCTCTCGCTCTCTCTGTGTGTCTCTCCCATTCTCTCGCTCTCTTTTCTCTCTCTCTTTCTCTTTTCTCTCTCTTTCTCTCATTCTCTTTCTCTCTCTCTCATTCTCTTTTTCTCTCTCTCTCTCTCATTCTCTCTCTCTCTCTCATTCTCTCTCTCATTCTCTCTCATTCTCTTTTTCTCTCTCTCTCTCTCTCATTCTCTCTCTCATTCTCTCTCTCATTCTCTCTCTCTCATTCTCTCTCTCATTCTCTCTCTCTCTCTCTTTCTCTCTTTTCTCTCTCTCTCTCTCTCTCTGGCTATCTCTCTCATATTCAGCTTCTGGAATTGTATTTTTACCGTTCATTCAACAGAAGAACTCTGATATCTTTTTTTTTTCTTCTCCTCAATCCAAGTTCCGATATTTTTTTTTTCTTCTTCTTCTTCTTCAAAGGGCTCTGGAGGTGGAGGTGGAGGGGGGTTGGTTTGAGGGTTTAGAGGTTGTTGGAATTGTATATAAAGTAATAATAATATATATATATACCCTTATCATTTTCAACTGAATACCCTCAATACAACCCTCCTCCTCCTTATTTCTTATCAAAAACTTATTAAATACTATGATTCAACTTCATGACTTCCTATTGAGCCTTTTTTTCTTCTTTGGATGATAGAAACTAGCAAAAGTGGAAATTTCTTCTTAAGGACACTTATGAGACGTAAAAACGTCTCTCGATTATTTTTCTGTTCGTTTTTGGAAAGCAATATTTATGAATAACTTGAAGAAGAAAAAAATGCCTTTTTTTTAGAAACTAGAAGACATTTTTTACGGGTTCGAAACTGACTTGGAAAAAGTTAGAGTAATTAAATCGTCTCAGAGGAAGATCGTGGAAAATTGTCATTTATTTCAGTAAATTTGGAGGAAAATTCAGAGAATTTTTTTTTAATAAAAAGTGACATAAATTGCATGAAATTTAATTTTTTTAACACGAATTTAATAAATAGATATCACTTATACCTTGTACACACATGAGTTAAATGAATTCGAATTAAATGTGTTTAAGTGAATTATACGGAATCCAGTTAAGGACATGAACACCAAATAAAAATGGACTTTAATTATTAAAATTTTAAAATTGAAATACTAAATCAATATTTTAATGTCAATATGTTTATATATTATATTTAAGTTAATTAACTGAATATTTTCAAGATTATGAACTGAATAAATTGAATTCGACATATTGTTTGTTTGTCCTTCACGGGGCTCTGTAGAACACGTTTATTCAAATGCATTAAAATTATCAGCTGTGTGTACTAGGATACGAAGATATGCAAGTAATGTTACTTGTAAAAAAATGCGTTTTTTTTAGAAACTAGAAGACATTTTTCAAAGTTATGGAAATTAAATCGTGTCATAGAAGATTGTGGAAAATTGTCAATTTTTTGTTGAAAATTCAGGCAAATTCAGAGATTTTCTTTTTAGAAAAAGCTAAAAATTTTTTTTTTAAAAATAAAAATCGTAATGCAACTGGAAAAAAATTGACGTAAATTGCATAACATTTTTTATTTTCACGTACAGATTTAATTTTAGAGTTTAAAAAAGCAAATGTAACTTAAGAAAATATTTAAGAATAATTTGAAAAATGCTTTTAGAAACTAGAAGACATTTTTACGGCTCTCATATCGACTTAAAATTAAATTGTCTCAGAGAAAATTATAGAAAATTGTAATTTTTTTCTAAAAAAAAAAATCAGAAAAATTCAGAGAAATGTTTTTTTTTATCAAAAGTTAATATTTTTTAAAAAAAAAATTCTAATACTAATTTAAAAAAGTGACGTAAACTGCTTAAACATTTTAAATTCTTTAAATGTTTACGCACAAATAATTGGAAATGAACCAAGGTTAACCCAAGTCAAAGGTTAACATTTTTTTTAAAACAAAACGTTGTAATGCTCCTTTAAAAAAGCAACATAAATTACATAAAATTTTAAATTTTCACACTTAAAGAAGCAAATAACACTAATGAAATTATGTAAAGCAAAAAAATGTATTTGCATTTTTATCGAGAAAATGAACCCAATTTTTGATTTGATTTTGAAAATCATGAATTTACAACAAAGTTTAAAAAAAGTGTTCCCTGAATGAGGGCAATCACTCACTGCTAACTTACAAACAGTTAAAATATTTAATTTTTTCAGAACTCTTTTATTTTGTCATAAATTATATTACTAAAAATCAGCGGAAGTTTTTAATGTGTAGTATTAAGGACATATTTATATAATTTCTGAGATATTTCATTTTAAACGATTTAACTAACACCAAAGTCCTTTTTTAAATACAAAATTGGATTGGAATGTGTGGTTTTGAGACATACTGTATATTATGTGAATGTGGTTGTTGTTGTGTCCATTGTGACTTGACCACTCTTCTTTATATATATATATATATATATATATATATATATATATATATATATATATATATATATAATATATATATATATATAAATATACATGTATGACCAATAATAATTCCATGTCATATTTGTACTTTTACTTCCCCCCCCCCCTTTTTTTCTAGTTTGTTATTTATGAGTTTTAGTCGTCCGGCCAAGTGACCATTCGCATTCCGTTTTATTTAAAAAGTAGAAGAAGAAAAAAATATTTCTTTTCCAAAGTTGACTTTATTTGCTTTTTTTTTTTTTTGCTTTTTGGAAAATTTATGAAAAGTGCCTTTGGTTTTGGGTGCATTTTCTATCTAAAACGATTTTCATTTCAAACGATTCCATTTCAAACGATGTCGAGGGTTGGTGGTAGAGACTAGCAATGCTTTTACATTATGTAATGTGGTTTGGAGTATATTTAACGATGAAGAATGTTAATTAATTCTCTGGCATTAGAGGCTACTGGCCTACGAAAAGGTTTTTTTATATATACTACCATGATATAATAATTATTAATTAATTTATAAATAATTATATCTATTTAATAAAATTAATAATTATAGTGATTTATTGAAATTAATAATTATATCGATTTAATAAAATTAATAATAAAGTTGTAATAAATATGAATTATTTATATATAAAACACAGTAGAAAGTCATAATTGGAATTGTAAGTGGTAACAACCGTTTAACACGAAATGATGGAAGAGACCGGAATATGTTTTTCGTGTCAAACACATTTTTGTGTTAAAATGAGATTTTATGGTACAGTATTATTCTAAGGGACTGTGCAGAAAATTTATTTCGTGTTATCCGATTTTTCATGTTTACAAGTAGAAAAATACGAAATGCATTATTATTGTTAATTTTATTATTATTATTAATGATTTTATTATATTATGATTTTTATTAACTATCATTAGTATTACTATTATTTGAATTACTATTTTTTGTTTGTTATATTAATATTATTATTATAATTTATGTTATAATTATTAGTTTTACTATTTTTATTATTTTTTATTAATATTATGTCAGTAGAGAGCCTAGAAAGACAAATTTTTCTAGTGTCCTACGAGTTATGATCCGGGCCCTGCACTCAGTACTTTAATGTAAATCTCTAATAGCTAGCCTCCATCTCCAACCCTCTTCATCATTTGAGAAGGAATCGTTTTAGATGGGAATTTTGTGTTAAAAAAAAGCCTCTGGGTTTTTTTTTCTTCTCTTCTGAAAACACCAACAAAATCTCATAGACAACCCTCCTTTTTTGTTGTCTATTGCTCTACGGCCTTTCTCCTTTTTTCTAGTTGAAAATAATAGTACAAACACCACACACATTGAGAAATATTACCCCCCCCCCCCCCCCCCCCCAAAAAAAAAAAAGTGAACGCCATATTTTTATTCGTGGGTTGGAAATGGAACTTTTTTTTTTCTCTTGTGTTTTTAAGATTACTTTTTGTTGTCGTTGTTGTTGCGAGATTTTGAAGAAACAGAAAACACATTTTGAAAAATACAGAGAAAAAAAAAAACTAAAACACAAGAAATACAGTGTGAATTAGTGTTTGAATTTCAGCAAAGAACATTGACACTTGAAGTACTTTTTGAATTGAAATTCAACTTTGAAGAAGAAGAAAAATACTCCAAACTGTTCAAAGTACTTGAAAATGTCAAAATTTTTTGCTAAATTCTGCAGTGTGGACAATGCTATATTTATTCTCCATAGACGTTTTTTTTTATCTGTAAAATTTGGTCGCAAAAACGTCAAGTAGGGTTTCCATTACTGACATCACTTTATAGCATTACCAGTTTTTCGGTAATGGAGCGTTACCAAAACCGATAATACCGGTAAATTTCGGTAATAAAGCAAAAAAACGTTTAATAAGCACTGTGAAAAAAACCTTTCGAAAAATGAAAAAAAAATTTCCCATGTTAAAAAAAAATTAAAATATAAATTCATAACTAATAATTATATCAAAATATTTACATTAGGACCTTACTGCGACTTTCGTAAACGATTACAAGTGCATACGGATACCATTTTTTTTTTATTTGGTTTCTACGGATAGTTATGTGAAATTTTAATTGTAAATTCAGTGGTTCTTAAATAATGGTCAATTTTTTTTTATCCAAATTAATATAAAAATTTTTTTTTACCGAAAAACCGGTATTGAAAGGTCAATTTACCGGTAATACTGATGTAACAAAATAGACCGGTAATACCGGTTTACCGGTAACGATAAAACCGGTAATGGAAACCCTAACGTCCAGCCAACCTTTTTTTTTTAAAGAAACAACATTATGAAAAAAATTCTAAACTGTTTTCAAAACTAGAATGGTAAAAGATTATGCTATAAAGGTTTTTTTCATAGCAATATCTTAATAAATAAAACATTTTATAGTTCAGTTTGAAAATGACCGGTTCTTTTTTGGGGGGGATTTTCCGTTGAGACAGTTCAAGAAAAAGTATTTTCGGCCTTTTTTTTCAAACTGCCATAAAAAAGTTTATTTTGAAAGATGTCATCATTTCAATTCAATTCAATCAAGTACAACTGCAATCAGCTCAAGAGCCATGTGGCAGGAAGGGGGGTAATTCCCAATCACAAATGGTTGTCACTGAAACAGAACTATGTGCTGGAAGAGCATTCCATAGTCTAAAATACATTTGGAAAGAAAGACCACAAATATGGCATCAGTTCTAGCTCCTATTTCTCTGATAGCCTTTGGATGGCCATTTCTAGATATACTCGGATACAATGATCTGTTGTCTGGAACTAGCAAGCGTTCAAGAAGGGCAAGGCTTTGTTCAGCTCTACGGTTTGCTAGTGATTCTCACTGAAGTTCATCTAGCATGAGGGTCACACTGTCAGAGTACATGTATTTACCTTTTAACGAATCTTGCAGCCCTACGCTGTACCTTTTCTATTTCATATGTTAGGTTAGCTCGATAAAGATTCCAAATTGATGAACAATATTCTAATAGAGGTCTGACAAGAGTAAAATAACAGACTTTTTTTTTTACATTTTCTTTACAATTTTTCAAAGTCTGCTCGACATTTCTATGTTAAATTCGACATTTCGACTTTAATCTCGACATGTCGACTTTTAATCTCATTTATTCGGTCATGTTAATAATGCCATGTTGCGTGCACCATATTATAATAAATAAATTATTGTAAGCGCCCTCTTGTAGTAGCAGTAATTTAATTATTAGAGTATGGTGTGCACAACATGGCATAATTAACATGGTCGAATAAAAGAGATTAAAAGTCGACATGTTGAGAATAAAGTCGATGATTCTAAAAAAAAAAGTCGAAATGTCGAGATTTTTTTTAAAAAATCTCGCCTGTCCTTTACAGGACTCCGTAAGGAGTAAATGAGGATTGAGAGAAAGAGAGAGAGAGAGAGAAAAAAATATTTTTAGTGTGTTCAGTGATTGCCTCATTTCAGGGATTTGACATTATTAACATTTTTGATGTGTTAATCCCTGTTTTTATAAATGGGCCATTTTTGCTTCTTTTTTTCACCTCTTTCACTCTCTCTCTCTCTCTCTCTTTTCATTTTTAGGCTCTTTTTGTTTTAATGTGCTTTTATTTTTTGGGCACTTGTTTTATGTCCATTGTTTCTGTGAACAAATGAAAAAGGAACCATTTTTATTTTTATGCATTCATCATCAACATAGACAGACACAGACACACACACATATACAGAATTTGTGCTTTTATGTGTGTTTGTTTTATGACTGTTGTATGCGTTTTGTGTGCGTTCTCTCTCTCTCACTCTCTCTATGTTTCAACTGGGTTTTAGGTAGAGAGTGGGTGGAGAGTGAATGAGAGAGAGAGTAGCCTGAATTATTTATTAAAACACATAGAAAATGAAGGCTGAAGGAATGGCCACAAGGGGAATATTCGAAATTGAGTTTTGTTGGCACGGTTCTAATGAGTTTTGTCTGTCAAAGTGATAAAACTTTTGACTACTTTTAGCAGGTAATTTCTGGTGTCTCTCTCTCTCTCTCTCTCTCTCTCTCTCTCTCTCTTTCTCTCTCTCTCTGTCCAGAGATTGGGGGGGGGGGTTTGTGTGGATGTTGTGACCCACTCTAGTGGACACTCAAATAGTTACACTAATGTCATTTTTTATAGTGTTGAAATTTACACTGTGATTTATTTCTAACCAGAAACACACTGAGAAAAAATAAAAAGCACTTTTAAAGTGGTTTTACATTTTCTAGAAGTAGGTTTGAAATTTATAAAAACTCTCTTCGAACTCTTGATTATTCTAGTTTTCAGAAGCAAAATGAAGAGAAACTTTGAAAAAGTGTTTTTTTTATAGAAACTAGAAGAGTCGGGCTTAATTTCTCTTTAAGAGTATTTTTATGTTTGATATCTTTCAAAATATGGGTTTTTGTTAATAGGGATGGTGGATTAGAATCCTCGAATCCCGCAAGTTATTCGAGATTCGAAAACTCGAATCTTCGCGCTTTCGAATTTAAATGAATTTTTTTTATATATAAACTAAACTTCTTTAAAGCAATATTTTCAAGTTGCAAATAAAATATTTAACAAAAAAAGATTTCATTATGAAAATACCTTAAAGCACAACAAATAATTTACTATTCTAGTTTTTAAGGTACTACTTTACTTTTTTTTATATTACACTGTATTTCAAGGTATTAATTTAAATGAAATAAGTGAAAGGCAAAAAAAGAATGGAAAAAAAACAACAACAAATCCAATAGCTTTAGATATTGAACCTGTCTCTCTCTCTCTCTCTCTCTCTCTCTCTCTCTCTCTCTCTCTCTCTCTCTCTCTCTCTCTCTCTCTCTCTCTCCATTCTCATTCTTTCTCTCTTTTTGTCTCTCTCTCTCTCTTTTTTTCTCTCTCTCTCTCTCTCTTCTCTTTGTCTCTCTCTCTCTCTTTCTCTCTCTCTCTTTCTCTCTCTCTCTCTCTCTCTCTCTCTCTCTTTCTGTTAGATTGAAGTGGAATTTATTTTTTTTGTCTTATTCTTATCTTATCTCAGTCTCAAAGCTGAGATTCTGAAGAAAAAAAAGCCCAAAAGATAATGAAGGGGTTTCAGTGTCATTCAAAGACTTTTCAATTTCCGTATTTTTATGCTGCTTCTGTTACTTAAGTTGAACACTTTTTGTTTCTCTGGTGTTCGAGAGAGAGAGAGAAAGAGAGAGAGAGAGAGAGAGAAAGACCAAAAAAAATCACAAAAGTTACTGAAGAGGTCAGAAATGATGTGATATTATCACATCTTCTAAATCGGACACTAACCCAGTAGAAAACAAGACACAAAAACGCGCAAAAACACAATGCTACAAGAGGGAAATGAGAACATTCAGAATGCCCAATATAGATAGAAAGAATGAGAGATTTAAGCCAGAGAAAAAAGAGCAACACTTGAGAGGCGTGAAAGAGTACAATATATACTGGCAAACATAACGCACAACCGGTTATCAGCACACTCGAGTCGCGCTCTGATACACTTTGCATTGACAACAGTATTTGGAAGTGGTTTATTTGGTATTCAGACAGAGTCTTATGGCTGAGAAACAACTGATTGATGGGCCTATGGCCTCAGGCATTTGGAAAGATTCTTTATACACAGAGAGAGAGAGATGCAAAGTGTGGAGGTTTGAACTGCTCTGAGCATGTATTCCATTTTCAAATACCATTGATAAGTCATCCGTATGCCAACTTTGGCATGTCGGCGATTTTACAATAATTTAAAAGTCGCCGTGTGCCAAAGTTAGCGTCTTTCTATAGAAAATACACTGCGAGGACCATCTAGTGACCTTCGACTTCATTTTGTCGTCGAAAGTCTTTTAGAAGTCGCATGACCTCATGTGTTTTGTTTTTTTCTGGGTTCAACGGGGCCGATTTTGGGGAAAACGTCTTCCTTAGAGACTCGTGTTAAAGTTGACTGTAAAAAATTAACACGGTCCAAGAGTAAAAATCTCCTGGAGTATTCATGACTTATTTACTTGTTTAAACTGTTTTTTAACGCCTTTGTAATGTTATGTAATTTCAAATTTGAAATTTGTAAATAATAATTAGTAAATTATGTGATTATGAAAATGGTTTAAGAAAATTAATCTTAAATGTCCACATTATATTTTAAGCCAGTAGCAACCTCTAATGCAATTCATCTTGCAATGCAACCTGTGATGTGACTTGCAACTAGAACTTTGTAATAAACTTCTATATCACACTTTATGCAACAACCTAGTTCTCCCAATCAAGTTTTCAAAAATTTTGTTTATGTCAAAGGGGCCGACACATTCGGGTGAATCTCGTATGGTGGTATCGGAAGCCATTTTACTTTTAATCCGCGTTTTACTGAATTTTAAAATTGCAATTCTAATTCTGGATTATCCAAGTAAAATGCAGCTAAAATAGTAAAAATGACTTTCCATCCACACGAGGATCTGCTGTGAATCTTAGTGAAAATCGTACATGATTTTCTGTTCAATGTCTGCCCCCCCCTTGGTTTGTGTGTCCATATTGTGATCAAACTAACAGGAAGTTCATTAACCGGAAGTCATGAAACCGGGAATTCGTTCAATGTTACATATGTCATTTTCGGCAAACGTGGCCTGATTGGTTGTTTGTCAGAAAGTTTACTTGAAAAGTCTCTCAGAAGTTGAACCTGTGCAACTCAATGCTCGACTGAGTCGCACACTAGTTGAAAGTTTTATCAAAGTGGAATGACGTCATATCACACTATAAACATTGAAGTTGCAATGTCACATTGCACATTTTATTGCATTAAAAGTTGCTAGTGTAATACCGGCTTAAGAATAATTTTTTTGAAGACGGAAGCCCGCACAGTACACACTTCTATAGAGAAAATCTTTTAAAATTTAATATATGTGAAACTTAATAATAAAAGCAATGTTTACAGTTTATCAAAGGGAGGAGGAGGACGAGGAATAGGAGGAGGAGGTTATTTCTAATGGTCAACATTAAACTCAATCGAGTGTAAACTCGATTCTGACCACCATTTCTTTGTTCTTGCAATGAATAGATGGTATATAATCCTTATAACTTTATAAAAAGTTTTCTCTCTTTCTTATCATTGATGGCCTTTCTTTCTATAGTAATTAGACTTTTGAAATATACTAGAAAGAGCAAGTGGAGGAGTAGGTGGAAAAAGAAATTACATGTTATATAACAGTTAGAGCGGAAATATTGACGACGATGGCTTCAAGCCTAGATTGAAACCACTTCCTGTACCTCTAAAGCAGGGTTTTGCAAACTTTTTTTTTGTTGTTGTTTTGCTCGTGGCAAAAGTATTTTTGTGCTTGATGAAATCGCGGGCACACCTAGTAAAACTAACGGCACACTAGTGTGCCACACCCTTTGGAAACCATAGGATTTTTAGTTCTCGGTGATTTAATGGGAATGTTTTGTATATTTTGATTTTTTTTAAATAAAGTTAAAAATTTATTTGAAACTTCGGAAATAATATTAAGGTGGCTGAATAGATATTTATTAACGTTTTAGTCCTCTCAGATGGGGGGCCACTGCAGTGTCTATATGTTTTATAGGAGATGACCTGCTGTTTTAAGAAAATTTATGTTTTTCAAGTGAACGTTTTTCGAGAAAAACATTACGAAAAAATTCAAAGTGTTTTAGAAACTAGAATAGTTGGTGATAATGCTAAAAGTTTTTTTTCATGATGATATCTTTCAAATTAAACGTTTTATGAGAGTTTTGAAAAAAAGGTGAAAATAGTTTTTTTTTCATCAAATGTCAATGTAAAACCCAAAAGTGCTTATTTTTAAACTGTTATAAATTGTTTATTTTGTAAGATATTCGTTATGAAAAAAACTTTTAGTATAATCTTCTACCATTCTAGTATTGAAAACAATTTGAATTTTTGTCATAATGTTGTCACTTTTAAAAAAAACCGTTCGCTTCACGTTTTTTCATCCATATTTTCTCCCCAAAAAACATCTATTCAGCTTAGTATTAAGCCTCGTTTTCACGGTGGCGATAGTTCTTTCGTGAGAGTAGCTGTCATGAAAATTACGATAGTTCACTCTCACGATAGCAACTGTCTACACGTCTTGAAATAACGTGGTAGTTGTCTATCACATGTGACAGTGTGACGTCTACTTCATAGATATCATTGAGTCAACAACAGTGTTGCTTCTCCCTCCCTCCAGAAACCAAATTTTTTATAAAGTTGATATTTCCCTACAAAGTGGTCACTCAACAACTATCATCGTGAAAACGGGGCTTTAGCCTCTGCAATGGCGCCGTTCAGAAAGACAAAAAAAAAAAAACTAAATATCTATTCATCCACTTTAACACATTGAATGTAAAATGTAAAAATTTTGGGGGCACAACTAGCAAAACACACGGCACACTTTTTGAGAATCACACTGCAGCACTCTGAAAAGTGTCCCAAAAAGTAGAGACCTTATTTGTCTTTTTCTTTCAGACAACATAATAAAATCATGTCCCTAAAGGCTTATTTCGAGTAAAAGTGAAGCAGAAAAATGAGAAAGAAAACTAACCACATATACTGTATACACACAGACACATTAAGACACACACAAAAATCTGTGTCCCTCCCCCCCCTCTCTCTCTCTCTCTCTCTATCTATCTATCTCTCACAACATTTCTTAATATTGCTTGTAACTTTTGTTCTCTCATGTAAAAATGCTTGTAATGTGATCTAATTAGGTTGCTAAGTAACAGTTTGTGATGATGATGATGATACACAACATCATCACCATCAGACATTAAAAATCTTGTCTAAGGTTTGACCACTCACTACCCAACCACCTATTACAGACAATTAGAAAACGGGATGAGCAGAAGTTGGCTCCGCCCTTTTTATGACGACCGACAACTTCTAATTGGTTGGTTATGTAGTCTGACGTCATATGCTATCCGCCCCTTTTCAACGTCGAACCACACAACAAACCAATTAGAAGTTGCCGGTCGTCATAAAAATGGTGCGGAGCCAACTTCTGTTTATCCCGTTTTCTAATTACCTGTACCACCATATACCTCACTTTATCAATCTAGAAAACTAGAAGAGGAATAATAATAAGAAGAATGTTTTTAAGCCTTGTTTACACGGTGGCGATAGTTCTATCGTCAGAGTAGCTGTCATGAAAGTTGTGATAGTTCACTCTCACGATAGCAACTGTCTACACGTCTTGAAGTCACGTGATAGTTGTCGGTCACATGACAGTGTGACACACGTCTACTTCACAGATATATCATTGAATCAACAACAGTGTTGCCTCTCTCCCTACAGAAGTCAAATTTCCCTATACAAAGTGGATATTTCCCTACAAAGCGGTCACACAACAACTAATTATATTGTGACAGTTGACTATCAATATCAACTATCTAGTCAAACGAGATACTTGTGATAGCGACTATCATGTGGTTTTCACGATGATAGTTCTCGCGATAGTTGCTGCTGTCATGAGAGCAGCAACTATCGTGACAGCAACTATCATCGTGAAAACGGGGCTTTAAGCTTTTTTTTTCGCCTCTCTTAACATATTTACAAATATTACATATTATATAAAAGAGGAAGTTGTTTATTTAAGACTTGAATATGTCTGAATTTTGCACTTCCTTTTTTATTTCAATGGCACAAAATGAAATGAGAAGAAGGAGGCGGAGAAGAGAGAGAGAGAAATAAAGAGGGGAAGGAAGATTTTTCGTGCGATAATCGTCAATGTCTGGCCATGTGTACATAATGCGTTTGCGTTTCAAGTGATTTTCATGCACCTGGATTATGTACGCATGGAAATGTTGAAAGGTGGGATTTAATGAGGTTTTTGCATCAGAGAAACATCCTCTCTCTCTCTCTCTCCTCCTCCTCCTCCTCCTCATCCTTTTATTAGGGAAAAGGAAAAAAAAAATGTGCTCTCAATGATTGAAACTCTCAGATTTTTTGTGAACAAAAAAATTGGAGGGGTTTTTTTTTAAAAAAAAAGTTTCAACTTTTTTTTTAAAGTTGTTTTGCTATCAATATATAATTTGTTGATGCTTTCAGAGTTAAGAGGGAGCTAAATAGAAAAATATACTTGTTTAAATGCAAGGTAGATGGCGCCATGCAAGCTCCATAGGTGGCCAACTACACTCGTCGCCAATTAAGTTGAAATCGAATGCACCCTTTTAGCTCTAAAAGCGTCCAAAAACAACCTTAATTATCAGAGCACGTGGACAAACTTGCACCCAGAAAACAATATAAGTGAGAGCACGTGTAGAAATAGCGATGACGCAATGCAAAGTTTGCCACGTGGGGAATAGGAAGGAAGGTGAATCATAAGAGTTGAAGTGTCAGTACATTTTTATGGGAGGAGGGCTAGTGGCGCCATCTAACGAGACACGCACCAAAATAAATGATAAACTTTGCAATTTTAAAATCTCAACAGATATGAGAGTAAGTTTGCTGAGAGAGAGAGAGAGAGAGAGAGAGACTCGCGGAAAGTACAATGCAAAATTAGTAGAATGTTTGTGAATTTTTTATGAAAATTATTTTTTTTTTAAAAAAATATAAAAAAAATTTGGTGACAGTTTTAATTGTTTCAAGTAGATATTGCCTTTAGAGTTAACTCTGAATAAATATGAGAGTAATTTACAGAGAAAGACTCTCAGAAAGTAAATGCAAATTTAGTGAACATTTTTGGTGGTTTGTTATGAAAGTAATTTTGAAAAATGTAAACTTTGATGAGAGTTTTAATAATCTCAGGCATGTTCCTGACAGTTTATGGTTATAGCTCTCAGAAAATACGAGAGCAATTTTATATATAGAAAGAGAGATTCGCGGAAAGTGAATACAACGTTATATTGGACCAGTTCTACCTTTCTTTTGAATGGTTTGTGATGAAAAACCAACCTCTTTGAAAAATGTAGTGACTTTCAGTTATTTTAAATATTTTGCTGTCAGATTGAGTGCCTTCAAAGTTAACTCTCAACAGATGTGACAGTAATTTGTTGAGAGAGAGAGTGAGAGTCAGAATGGTTGGAAGTAAATTCGGCGGTGTTGATAGACTCATTTGTTTCACTTGGTTATATCATTAATTATTCCGCTCTCATTCACTATTTTACTGTTAAATATATACAACGACAAAAAACCTTTCTAGTTTTTAAGAGGTTTTTTTTTACATAAATTATGGAAGCATCTGTTTTATTTCATTTTCACTGCATTTTCTATTTTCTAGCTAACCACCGACCTTATATTATTTCAATGATTTGAATACACTTCTCTCTCGATCTCTCTTTCTGTCTGTCTTTTCTCTCCATCTTTCTTTCCATCTCTCCCTTTCTGTCCTCTCTCCATCTTTCCATCTCTCGCTCTCTGGTTTCATCTCCCCCTCTCTTATCGTTCCATTATTCTATCTCTTCCTCTGTCTCTTCTCGATCTTTTCATCTCTTCATCTCTATCTCTGTTCTTTTCTCTCAATCTGCCCATCTCTCTCCACTTTTCATCTCCACTTTCATCTCTCCATCTTTGTCTCTCTTTCCATCTTTCCCTTTTCATTATTCTATCTCTTTCTCTGTCTCTTCTCCAGCTTTCCATCTCTCTCCATCTATCTCTTTTCTCTCCATTTTTGCATCTCTCTCCAAATTTCTATCTTTCCCGCTCCCTCTCTATCTCTCCCTATCTGTCTCATCTCCATCTTTCCAATCTCTCTCTGTCTGTCTCCATCTATCTCTCTCTCGTTCTCTCCCTCTCTTTCTATCTCTCTCTCGTTCTCTCCCTCTCTTTCTATCTCTTCCTCTGTCTCATCTCTCCATCTTTCCAAACTCTTTCTGTCTTCCTCTGTCTCATCTCTCCATCTTTCCAAACTCTTTCTGTCTTCCTCTCTCTCTTTTTATCTCTTCCTCTCTGTCTCCATCTCTCTCTCTATCTATCTATCTATCTTTCTCTCTCTCTCTCCCTCTCTCGTTCTATCTCTATCTATTTCTCTTTTTTGCAAGAGAGATTATTCACTTTAGCAAATTTATGCCTTAAACAAAAATTGCCAGATATTTATATTTACTCAAATGGCTTCGTCTTATTCTATCTTTGTTTGCATTTTGGTCCAAAGCCTCCTCTTCCTCCTCATACTTTAGGACTCCATTTTTTTTGGGGGGGGGGGGTTTCATTTTCTAATGTCGTTTATGCATTTTCACGTTCAGATTCACTGTTTAAAGTGGATTCTCAACTGATGAGCCCCCACTTCATGAAATTTTAAAATAAATTACCTCAAAGAACCAGTTTTTTTTTTTTGCTTTAGTCTCTTAGGAAGAGGCTTTTTTTTGTCTTGAAGAAACGTTAATAAGAAATGTTCAAAGCTAGTTAAAAACTAGAATAGTAAATTAAGTTATCTCGAAGTAAAATTACGTTAAGGTGGCTGAATAGATATTTATTTTTGTATCTTCCCTTTTCGGACGGCGCCACTGCAGTGGCTTATAATGAGCTCCATAGACGGGGTTTTTTTTTGTTCAAAACTAGAATGGTAAAATATTATATTAAAAGCATTTTCATGGTAATATCTTAAAAAATAAACAACTTATAGTTCAGTTTGAAAATGAGACCCGTTTTTAGCTTTTACCATTGACTTTTCATGAAAAAACTTTTTTCGCCCATAAAAAGTTTATTTTGAAAGATATCATCATTGAAAAAACTTTTAGTATTATCAACAACTATTCTAGTTTCTAAAACACTTTGAAGAAAAATAGAAATTTTCTCAAAACCGCATTTTGGAGGGGGGAAGAGACTTCTCCTATAGAAAGGACATAATAGCTGCAGTAGTATAGCGCGCCATCTGAAGGGACAAAAACAAAATAAATAACTATTCAGCCACCTTAAATAATTTTTCTCGGGTCCTCCTATAGATAAAAGGGATTCTGAATTTCTGAGACATAATATATATAATGAAGGTGTGGAGGATTGAAGGGGAGGGGGGTTGGAGGGGTAGAAGGGATCCATGTTATTATAATGAGCTCTTAACAAGTAAATTGTTGAGAATTGTTGTCTCTCTCCTCTCTCTTTATTGGATGATTTTTATGTTTAGGAAAAGATCTTTTAAAGAACAGGCTGTTGGTGCAATTTGAATGACTGAATGCACTTGATTCCTATATAAATTGTATGTGTGTTACATGTTTAATATAGATTCTCTCTTTCTTTCTTTCTTTCTCTCTCTGAATTCGCCTTTCTTCTGCCTATTTGAACAAACTTAATTGCGTTCAGGTTGCGAACAGATTAAATTTTTAGGTTTTACTGATATATACAGTATATATAATAATAATAATAATGCTTTTGCCGTCATCTGTGTGTTTTGGGCTGCTTTTTTTTTCCTTTTCTAGTTTATAAGCAACAAAAATGCAAAGCAACTCTTTTATTTAAAAGCATCATCATCATCATCTGAGTTTTTTTTCTGGAAAAAATAAGCCTCTTTTTTCCATTCATTTACTTTTTTTTTTTGGAAAAATCTGTTTTTCTTTATAGAAAAAGTATATTAGCATTTTGTCAAATCTTTCTAGTTATTTATGACAAAAAGCATTATAATGTCATTACGAGCGTATGTTGTCACAAATCTGTGATTTGTTACACATTTTCACATTATGTTTACATGTTTATTGTAATGTTGTATTTTTTTTCTTTCCAAAGTGATACTGATATGATATGACACTTGTAATGTTGTCACTGACCACTGACTGACCAATACATGGGACAGGCATTTAGAAAACGGGATAAACAGTAGTTGGCTCCGCAACATTTTTATGACGACCGGCAACTTCTAATTGGTTTGTTGTGTGGTTCAACGTTGACAATGGCGGAGCATGTGACGTCAGACTACATAACCAACCAATTAGAAGTTGCCGGTCGTCATAAAAAGGGCGGAGCCAACTTCTGTTTGTCCCGTTTTCTAATTGCCTGTGTATGCATGGGTGACACAAAAATCTATACTTTAAGGTGGGTTTTAAGTGTAAACGCACCGTAAACTTTGGTTTTACTGTTTTTCAGGAGCAAAATTAATGTGAAACATCAACGTGTTTTAAAAAACTAGAAATCTTAGAAACTTAATGTTGATATCGTTTAAAATAAGCTTTTTATGTTGGTTTCAAAATGGTCCAAACTTTAAGCAGATATTTTTTTTCTTAAAATTTTATCTATAAAAAGTTTATTTTGAAAGATATCAACATGAAAATTACTATTAAGTGATTGAGCTACTCTTCTAGTTTCTAAAATACTTTCATGTTTCTGGTACTTTTAACTCAGAGGGCTTGTTCTCTTATGTACGAATTTTACTTAACAAGTGTTTACAAAAAATTAGTTGTCAACCCAAAGGTTTATTTTAAAAAACCAAGTGGTTAAAACCATGGTTTTAACCACCTTGTTTATAACCGTATTAAAAAGACCCTGAAAAAAAATTGAAATTGTCTAAAACTGGGTAAAAGCCATTATTCCCAGATGGTAAATACCGTGGTAATATCCAGTAAATACCACCCCTGGGAAGAACTTTACCAACCCTGCGAGCCACCACCTTAGGTAACTTATTATTGAATGAATTGAATGTAAAGAATTTTCATTTTTTGGATTCAGAGTAGAAATCAATTTTGAAATTCTTGAAGCATCTTTTTTGTGTCTTCAGACAAAACTCCAGACATCACACACATACTGTACAACAGAGAGAGAGAGAGAGAGAGAGAGAGAGAGAGAGAGAGAGAAAGAGAAAGAGACTAGATTGGTCATAAGCAATGCAGGTCATGGATGATGATGAACTACAATGAGTCAGGAAGCAGACATGATGTATTTGATTCATTTTTACAAGACAAAACAATCCATCAATTTTGCTTTTTTTTCTTCTTGTTGTTGGCTCAGTACAATCTCATTTGTAGATGTGTGATATATATTTTACTTCTTCTTCTATTCCATCATCTTTCTTCTATATATATATATATATATATATATATATGCCTAAGTCCATTTGACTGACACTTTGCCCAATTGCCAAATCAAACCGTTCTCACATACACATCTATCTCTCTCTCTCTATATATAGGCCTATATAACCTGTTTTTTTGGTACCTAGAAAGAATGTCTGTTTTGTGTTCATATTAAAAGGAAATTTCCTTTTTATTTTTGTCCGAGAGAATGAATGAGAGAGAGAGACAAAAACGATTTTGAACAGTGACACAAAACATAATGTCGTTTATGTCTTTACCAAAATAAAAGCATCTTTTAAAAACAATGCAACCACCACACAGAGACACAAAACCTAAAAGAGAAGGAAAAACCCCGAATTTTCCTTGAGAAACTTGTAGAGCTTTTTCTTCATGAGAGCTTAAAGTCACAAATTTTCATTCCATTCTATATTTTATCATTTTAAGTCTCTTTATGTCTTAAAAGAGAGAGAGAAAGAAAGAAGAGACCATAACATTTAAAATTACCAAAAAACACCAAGCTGAATGTGTGTCACTGACACATTGTGATACAAAATGTTCAGTGGATGAACATACAGTGGCCTAGCTAGTTTTTTTGGCGCCGGCAGTAAAAAAAATCAAAGAGTGCTGCCGCACTCGTTCAGCGAGCAGCGCGAGAGAAAAACATATTTAGGCTCTTTAGCACCACAGACCACATTTGGGTGGTGAAATTCGACTGCAAAATGTTGTCACAGGTGGCAGAGCTGATGTTGCGATGTTATTTCCTTAGACTATTACTTTCCTGGACTGGCAACTTCCTATCTTCTCCATGTTAAAGCGTTGAATGCATGTTCTTAGACAAAAGTGACACCAGCTTCGTCTGGTGGCATTATTTTTAAAGAAAATCGAGAGTGAAAGTCTGTTTTTTTTTGTGTGTGGTTCGACGTTGATTGATGTGACGTCAGAGTACATAACCAACCAATTAGAAGTTGCATTCGTCATAAAAAGGGCGGAGTCAACTTCTGTTCGTTCCTCCCTATTTCTAATTGCCTGTGTCTATGCCTGTGTAGTTCTTCATTGGCCATACTTTTTATACTAATATATAAAAATACACCCTACATAGCTACCAAATGAACTCGTCCAAAACTTGACTTTTACTATCAAGTTCATATACCATAGTCCCGCTAGAGGCGCCACTTGGAAAACGACGATGCATAACTGTCAAACACAAAATTTCGGGAGTTGCCATTCCAGTAAAGTAGTAGTCTATAAAGCTTAAACGGCCATCAGAAGTTGTCTGTGTGCCAAGGGCTTTTTAGTAACTTCATTATGTTAGCAATGGCAGACTTTTTTTTTGGAGGGTGGTACAACTTGACTCAATGTTAAGGTTCAACAAGGGGAGTGCAATGTACAACTGTAATGAGTTTCTTTGATGCTGTTTTTTTTTTTTTTTCATTCTTGTTATTGTTCTTTTTTTCAATTCTCTCTCTCTGTTTTTTTTTTTTGTTACTCACTTTTTATTCATTCAAGAAAAGATGCTAAAACTTTCTTGATGAAATCATAAATTGTGTTTATTTAGCTGTTATTGCCTCTCTCTTTCTCTCTTTCTGAAATTAAAATGTGTAGGAAAATAGGCAAGTTGGAGCAATTTCATTGAGTCATTGGCCCCTCCTTTATTTCTACTTCCCCCCCCCCCCCCTATAAAGTATTAAAGACTAGAATATACATATATATATATTTAGAATGGATGGGGAGAGCCCCCCTACTTGTTATTTTCTATTTTAAACAATGGTGGAAGAAAGGAGTTTCTCTTTATATCTTCTCTAAAACAGTGAGACCACCTACTGACATCATCATCATCATCCTTTTGTCATTCTACTTTTTTGTTGTTGTTGCTGTTGCTGTTTTTATCTATTTCAATATATGCATATACAACTACTTAAAGTAAATGTCATTGTTTTTTTTGTTGTTTTTTTTTAAACAAAAAAAAATGGAGAAATGAAGTCTTCTTCATTGTTCAACCATTTCTTGTAAATGAGCCACTTTTATTTTTGAAAAGTGGCTCACAAATTCTGCAACAAATATTTGGCATAAAATTTGTTAAAATATTTTTTTCAGAAGCAACTTTAATAAAACAAAAAGGAAAGTCTCTTAGAAACTAGAATATTAACTTATAAGCTATTACCCTATGAGTATTTTTATGATACATTTTTTTTTGAAAAAAAATATTAGATTGTATATGCACTTCACGCCACCAGAGGCGCTGAGAGCATTAGTCATCTGAAGTTTGATATATAATGTATTGTGGCTGCCATTTTAATATGAAATGTTAACTTAATATTTACACGTCTATTGCAGAGACAGGCAATTAGAAATCGGGACGTACAGAAGTTGGCTCCATCCTTTTTTTATGACGACCGGCAACTTCTAATTGGTTGGTTATGGTAGTCTGACGTCACATGTTCCGCCCTTTTCAACGTCGAACCACACAACAAACCAATTAGAAGTTGCCGGTCGTCATAAAAAGGGTGGAGCCAACTTCTGTATGTCCCGATTTCTAATTGCCTGTCTAATGCAGCGCATTACAGCAATACGGAATAGTGATGTGTAAGGTGTCTGTGTTTCTGAAAATGTTGAACAACATGCGGCATATCGTCGTTTAAGAAGTGATAACACGTAACTAACAAAATATTAATTTTACAAGAGGAACAAAAAAAAACGTTTTAATGCAAATTTAAGGTTTTCTTACACAATTTTTTTTTTTGCTAATAAAATTATTTGGACGTTTTTTTTTCAGCCATAATTAATATAATTATGTTACGTACATTGTCGACATCACAAACAATTTATTTTCTAAATATTCGCAAAATCACATTAAATGGATTTGAACAACGGTCTACCAGATGTCTCTACCAGTCAATATCTTTTAAAATAAATTATTGTTTATTTTGCGACATTTTTTCCAAACGATACACTTATTTTTTTTAGGATTTTTTTATGCCAAAAACCTGAAAAACACCAAAAATGTCACTTACATGTTATCACTTCTTAACCAACAATATGCATAATATTGTTTACTGCAACATGTGAGCTCTTATGTATTATTCTTGACGTACGTGAAAAGTGTTAAGTAAATAATTGATGCTGATTGGGCAGAAAGTTTAACAAACTGAAGCAGTAGTAGTAGCCGTTTGTTTAGCAGCAACTTACGCATCCAATGTGACCGCAGCTTTTGTCATATAAACATAACTAGGTGACACTGTGTGACAAGGTCCTAATATTTTTAATTAAAATACATTTTTGTTAATTAGTCCTCTATACACTTTGCATATATGTAGTGGCCACTAGAGGCGCTACAAGCGTTAGAGGGGGAGGGGAGCCTCTTCAAGCCACACTTTGAATATGCTTCTTTGCGCTTTCTGCTTCAATTCTCTTGTTTCTTTTCCATTTAAGCTATTTATTTATTCGACAAACATTCTAAACAGCGTATTCATTGATTCGTATACATGATCCTATTTTTCAAAACATTCCGGCTTTTTTTTCTCTCTTCTCTCTCTCTCATTCTTTCTCTTATTTTTTATGCACGCATTGCCAAGAAATTTTGCAAATGCTTATTCGTATTCGTTTTCGTCTTCCTTTTTTTCCATGTGGTTTCTTTCATTATGTTCTCAACATCTTATCAAAAAAAATATATACAGGGTTTGGGGGAATGGGAGGGGTTTTTTTTTTCGTCTTCTGCAGTCATATTTTTGACCCATTTTTTACCATTTTTTCGGGGGGGGGGGAGAGCTATGCTGATATTAATTTTCTGGGATTTTTTCTCTATTGAGTTTTTTCTTCTTCTTTAGATATTTCTTCTCCACAGTTGAGAATCTTTTTCTTTTCAAGCTCTTCTAAAGCGCTTATTTTTTTTATTATATATACGGTATGTCTCAGAACCAACGACCCTTCTAGTCAAGAAGCGCAAAACTAGCTAATTTTGTACACAGAGGCAAGAAATGTAACTGTGCGCCGCTCATCGTCATGTCCTGCACCTTTTCCCCGCAGTATGTAGGGTCGGCCTTATACCTTATATACACACATGAGTTAAATGAATTCAAATTAAATGTGTTTAGGTGAATTATACGGAATCCAGTTTAAACCAAATAAACCAAATAAAATTGACTTTAATTATTAATATTTTAAATGAAATACTAAATCAATATTTTAATGTCAATAGTTTATTGAATTATATTTAAGTATTAACTCAATATATTCAGATTTTAACTGAATAACTTGAATTCGACATATTGTTTGTTTGTCCTTCGCATGGCTCTGTAGAACACATTATTTAAATGCATTTAAATTATCAGCTGTGTACACATTTCTCCACTCCTTTCGATTTTGTGCCAAACTCCCAAAGACCACACATGCCTCCCATATCCCGTTTTACCACCACATTCTAAGCTTGTTTAGGCCTTCCTCTCTACCCTTTTTACATCCCAGGTCCAAATTCATCACCTGTTTAAGCGGCTCATCCTTCCCACTCCTAGCTACGTGCCCAAACCACTTCAACCTATTTTCCTGCAGCTTTTCTACTATGCTTGTTGCTACCCCAATACATTCCCTCTGATAAAGTCATTTCTGATCGTATCTTTTCAAACTGACATAGCTTTAGCTTATTTTGAAAGATATCAACATGAAAATAAGCCTTAAGTGATTAAAATTTAGAGACTTGAGTCTTAGTTTTTAAACACACTTCCAATTTCTCCTTAATTTTGAGGAGCATTTACACCTTTAAAACACCTTAACTGATGTTTTGAACTGTGTTTGCATTTATAGTTTTCTGAGATATTTAATTTTAAACAATTTAATCTAACTGCGCGCCTAACTCTTTTTATATTTTGGAATATAATAGATAAGAGCGCTGTTGATTCTATTACATATACTATTTATGTAGAAAGGTTTTATAACATGAATGGAACGAATTTCAGACATGTCGAGACAGATTGTATCGTTATAACATGTTTAGACATGTCTGAAAAATTCCATCCAAAAAAAAAAAGCTGATAAAGAAGAAGAAGCAAAAAAAAAGAGTCCGCTTTGAGCGCTTCATTGCGGCTTCTTCTTCTTCTTCGTGCGTTTTTTTTTTTTGTTGAAACTCTCATGTGAAAGAAACAGAAGGTGTTTGTTGTTGACCACCTATTGTTTTGTTGCTAAGCTACCAAACAATCTATTGTTGTTGTTGGCCTCATTCGCTTTTCATGAGATAAATGATTGCCCAAATTATAGATGAAGATCGTTAAACGATGCCGCTGCCGCCAACTACTACTGCTATTGTTGCCGCCGCCGCCGTCGCTTAACGGTTCTCATCTCATTTTTAGCACCTAATCATTATTATTAAGAGAGAAATAAATAAAACGCTATTCCAAATAATGTTTATTAGAAGAACTAACAAAATATTGCGCTTTTTTTAATGCAGATATTAAATATTGCGAAGTAAAATTTATATTTTTTGTCTGTTTTTTTTTTAACTGGCAGAAAATATTAAATGCAATGGGGAATTTTGTGTCATTTTTTTTTCAAATTTGAATAATTACTCTGCAAGTAGCACACTGAAAACCTATTGCAAAGGTACTATTTAGTCCAGAAGCTGCATAAGAAACACATTATTATAATTACTAGTGGGGTAACCCGTCATAAATGATGGGAGCCAAATTCACAGGCAATTGTGCCCAGCATTAGAATTTCTTTTCCTCCGCCCTTTTATGACGTCAGACCAAGTAACAAACCCAATTAGAAATTGATGACGTTCATAAAAGGGCGGAGCAAAAGAAATTCTAATGCTGGGCACAGTTGCCCGTGATAAACTGTAGTTTAATTTTGCTACTATTATCCCCTCCCCTTTTTTATATTTGAAAGAGAAAATGAGATTTTCATTTTCTCTGGTGTGCGCATGCGCGTCGTTTGTTTCTTTTTTTACTCCTTTCATTTCAATTTCAGTCGCCCTCTCCCCCTTTTTTCTCTCTCCACGTTTCTCTCTCTCCCACTTCTTTTACACTTTCCAACATTTTCCCCTCTCCAATTTAATATGATGGGGTTCTTGGATGGGGAGAGCGCAACATATAGTTGACCTTGAGAAAAAAGCGGTTCATTTATTCATTTAAATTTATATAAATTCCGACGTGCATCAAGGTTTTTGTCCTTGTTTGTACAGCGTTAATCACACACACACAGACGGGGCTTAATATATATATATATATATATATATATATATATATATATATATATATATATTATTATTATTATTATTATTATTATTATTATTATTATTATTATTATTATTATTATTATTATTATTATTATTATTATCATAATACTCGGAAAAGGCAATAATGCCCGTCACACCGAGGAATACAAGATCTAAATCTTGTATTCCTCGGTGTGACGGAAACAAAAGGAAACAATCGAATAAATACAACAAACCATTACATAATATCGAAATATCTTCAATAAATAACACAGTCATTATAGCAAGCAATGAATATAATCAATAACAAGTAAATAAATATTAACATTAATATATTAATTATAATAAGCAATAGTAACAAGCAACTAAGCGCCTCACGTCTGCAACTAACGATGGGACGTTTGAGCAGGGAGTTAAATTGCAACAAATTTGTAGCCTATGACCGAAGGTTCGAAACCTACTGAACATCATGTTGCATCTTCCCGACACTTTCAATAAAAAAAGAAATTAATTTTCTGGTGGAACCCATACTTTCTATTCACAAAACACCAGGGTTCCGCAGAGAACCCCATTTGTGAAACACTACACTATAGGCTATACTGCAAAATGTTAACACATTTATCATTGATTTACCCAATCAATCAATTATTTTCATCAACTAGTTAATTTATTTGGTTAATTTCGATAATATAAAAGTGAATGTTTGGCACACCTAGCGCCTAGAAGGACTCGGTGCAGGTGGCAATTTTATTGCCTAATATTAGGTGAAAAAGGAGCAGAGAAGCATCAAAAAAAGCCTTAGAAAAAGGGGTGGTCCTTCTTGACTTAATCTGGGCATTGCATGTATTTTGTGTATATATATTTGTAATTCTATGTGTGTCATTCAATATGTAGGCCCTATGTGTTTTTGTGTAGATGATGTGCATCGTGATTGTGTGTATGTTTTGTGTGAAATTGTGATCCTAAAACAAGTTAAGGTGGAGAAGGGGGGGGGGGGGGGGGGGTTATATTGGAGGCTGGTTCACACAAATCAAAGTTTTCTTGTCTCAATATAAATTGTTGTTAGGATGGAGGGGTTTTTTTTTTCTCTCTTTCTCTCTCCCTCTCTTTTTCTGTATTATGTACATTTAAGTTGGAACATGGGAGAAGAAGAAGAAGAAATGGTTTCTTAGGTTCTTCTACTTTTTAGCTAGAAGGGAAAAGCCGTCAAAATGACAACTACTGACCGTAAATCTGTCTCGAGATCGAAAATTTATAGAAACTATTTGGAATAGGATTTTTTTTTATATATCTTATTCTTCTTCTTCTTCTTTTTTGTCTTTTCTACTTCAGTTGATCTATTTTTTCTTATTTCATGTTATTTTGCCAGAAGCTGCAAGCTTCAAAATCTTGCTTTTTATAAGATTGAATGAATGAATGGCCCTTACCCTCCTACTCTCCACCACCCGCCAGAAATAAAGAAGAAAAAAAAAGTAAAATCAAGCTCACAGTTGAGGGAAGAAGACGAAAAAAAAAAAGCTGATTCGAATTTCAACCCATTCTTTCTATATTTTGCCCTTTTTTTGGCTCCTTTTTCTTCTAGTTTTTAAGCTTTAATTTGAGTGTGTCACTTTAATTAAGGCAGTTTTAAAGTGTTTAAACTCCTCTCCAAACTCTTGATTATTTTTGTTTTTTTCAGAAGAGTACAAAATTAAGGGAAACTTTAACTATATAATGTGTTTTAGTAACTAGAAGGGTAACTGAAATCATTTAAGAGGTATTTTCATGTTGATATTTTTCAAAATAAACTTTTTTCTAGAAACAAAAAAATTAATAAAGAAAAATATTGTCTGCTTGAAATTGGGTTATTTTCAAACTCATAAAAAAATCTTATTTTGAAAGATACCATTGATACATGTAAATTCTATTAAGTGATTCAGATTGCAGTTCTAGTTTCTAACACAATTTCAATTTCTTGTTTAGTGTTTCTCTTCTGAAACAGCAGAATAATTAGAATTTAAAACATATTTGTTAAGAGAACGTACATCTTTAAGGTCCGCTTGTTAGAAACTAGAATAGTTGACAAATTCGTTATAATAATTTGCATCATATGATATCTTTAAAAATAAACTTTTATGACAAAAAATGAAGATAAAATTCAATGTTTTTTAGAAACTAGAATAAGTACATGAATTTATTAAAAAATAGTTTCATGATATTTTTAAAAAATGTTTTATTTCAATTCGAAACTGATTAAAGTTTATTTTTGAAGATGACGTCATGGAAACAATTTTAGTATATTGACGACCTTTTCTAGTTTCTAGCAAACTTTGAATTTTGTTGCTTTTTTTTTTTTTTTTTTTACTAATGATCACTTTAAGTTGTTTGGCCTGAATTTATTTGCGGTCTTTTTGGACCTTTTGGGGGCCCCAGTTCACACTATTTTTGTGTTTTATTTTAAAAGATCGTCCATTTTGTTTCATTTCAGAATGTCCAATGTCTAAGAGAGTGTGGCGCCGTGGCGTCCTCATCATTTTAACTACGTAATGTTAGACAGAACAACAGCTGAGACGATGACCAGTGGTCACTGTTGGACTGATTCTCGTCTTCGAGGTGTTTGGAAAGTGAAGGCAGTGTTGTGGTCAGTGGTACTTCTTTGGCCACTGTCCATGATGATGGTGGCCACCATCTGTCCATCAAAATGCGTCTGCAACGAGGAGACTTTGGTGGCCACTTGCGAAAGGGCCAATCTGGATGTGGTTCCAATTACTCTCAATCCCGGAATCCGTCAACTTATTCTTAAGAACAACAATATCAAAGTGGTGATTGCGGCGTTTACGTTCTATAAGGATCTCGAGTATCTGGATCTGACCCACAATAAGTTGGTCTCTGTCGAAACGAACAGTTTCGAGGTTCAGGTGAAGCTCAAGGTGAGCATTTGGTGGAGAAATGGAATGGTGGAGGTGGATTTGAAGCCCGGAGGTGGAGGTTTATGTGGAGGTTTAGGTGGAGGTGGAAGGGGAGGTGGAGGTAGAGGTGGAAGTGGAGGTGAAGTTGGAGAAAAGGTGGTGATTAATGTGAAGATTTGGGAACGTGATGATGAGTTCGGATTCGAAATGTGGCTGAGGATGGAGGAGAATGGTAGACTTTGGAAGTCTAGACCCCAGTTGTTTCAGGTGGAAATGGTCCAGTTTGGGAATTTCGAAAGGAGTTGTGGAGGGCATTGTGGAAATGTCTGAGGTTTGAAACTCTGAAGGGGATTTTGAAGATAAGAAGGGAATTGCGAGGATCGAAAGAAGTTTGTGGAGTTTAGTTAAAGATTGATCGATGTTTGCAAGAAGGTTTTTGAGGGTGAGCTATAAATGGTGGAAGTTGGGAACCTGGACCGGAATTATGGAGTTGGCAATGGAAATGGTTAGGATTGAGAACTTTGAAGAAAATGACGTAAATACGAAAGAAATTGCGATGATAGAAAGAGGTTTATGGGGATTGGATTGGAACCGGTGGAGATTCGCAAAGAAGTCACTTATGTTCGCTTGGAAATGGTGGAATTTGGGAAGCTGGGCCACACTACTGGAGTTGGGGAAGGACTTTTTGGGATTTGAAGACTGGGAAGGAGATGGTGGATTTTGGAATCAGAATGATCGAAGTAGAGATATAATTGTGGATGTGGGGATTGGAATTGCAGATGTTGCGAAAGGAGTTGTGGATGTTGGGGTGAAGGTTGTGAAAAAAGTTGTAGAGGTAGGAAAGAGTATTGTGGCAGTTAGTATGAAAGTTGTTCGGGTTGGAGCGGAGTTGTGCAACCGAGGATTCAGTTTGTTGACGACATGGATATGGAGAATATGGTGGTAGGTAAGGGAATTTGGTGATAGAAAAGGCAATTGTGGAGGTTGCGAAAGATGGTAGTGGTAAGAAAGGGAATTGTTGAGGTTGCAAAAGGATTTGTGGAGGTTTCAAGAGGAATTTGTTGGGGTTGCAAAAGAAGTTGCAGTGGTAGGAAATGGAATTGTGGAGGTTGCAACAACAAAAAAAGGTGTAGTTGTAGGAAAGGGAATTGTTCATAGATTGAAAAATAAGTTGAAAAGTTTTCGAAATATGTTGTTGAAGATTGCAAAACTAGTTGTATTTTTAGGAAATCAAAATGTGGAGGTGGCAAAAGAAGTCAAGAAGATTATGACTGTTGAGAAAGTGAATCTGCTGGCATTTGAACGGAAATTGTGGAAGGTAAAGCCATTGTTAGGTAATGGTTTTAGGTAAAGAAGTAATTGTTGATGGGATATCGGGGAGGGGGGGGGAATGTCAGGACAGTCTCGAAGGAGAGAACTCGAGGAGACATTTCTGTCAACACATTCGATCAAACCCATTTTCAACAACAACAAAAAAGTCTTTTGTTCTGAAAATTTTGCGGTTGGTTCCACCAATCTCTTTTTTTATTTTGGGTCACCTAATGGAAATCAACATTGGAGTTGGAGCGGAAGGTTTAATGATTAATGTCCCATTCAACTTAAATTCATTTGTGTTTGGCTGACAATGATGGCATCTGTCAAGATTGTCTTTCATTGTCAGTAATTGTTCTTGTTTTTTTGGTTACTGATTTTTTTCTTTCTTTGTAACTTCTTTTATTTTGTACAATATTTAATTAAGAATTAAATCATTGTTCTTTTTTTTTCTCTCTATTTTGTCCTTTTTGAAACCGTTCCTTTTTTTTTGTTTGAAAATCCAGGTGCTGAAATTAAGCCGTAATCAGATTTCTCATGTGGTCAACAGTACGTTCAGCGGATTACACAACCTTCAAGTGTTACATTTGGACGAAAACATTCTCGAGGAATTACCCGATCGAGTTTTTGTTCATCTACGAAGTCTCGAAGAACTGGACCTGACACTAAATCGGATCTCGATCATCGGTTCGGAAGCATTCTACGGACTGAATGCTCTTCGAACGTTACGTATTCGTGACAATAAGATGAGCACCGTGCCCACATCATCGTGGCCACCTCTTGGTCATCTTTTCCATTTGAATCTAGCCTCCAATTCTTTTGTAACGGTGCCATCTGATGTCTTTTCGCATCTAGACTCTCTTCAGGAGTTGATTCTTGATTCTTGTAGCATTCGTGACTTGACTCCGGATGCTTTTGTCGGCCTCGATAACCTTCGCATGTTGAGGCTTCGAGACAATATGCTCACTACCGTACCGACACATGCTTGGAGGCCGATCCGTCGTCTCGAGGAACTCTACCTCGGTCAGAATCATTTCGACGAGGTTCGAGCTCACGCCTTCGAGGAGCTCTCTCGATTACGGTTACTGGAAATCAGTGGCGCTCAACGTTTAAAAGTTCTAAGATCGGGTTCTTTTACGAGTAACTCCGATCTACGTAAAGTGATTCTCAATCATAATCTACGGCTTTCGGTTATCGAAGCCGGAACTTTTAACGGTCTCTCTTCACTGAGGCATTTGTCACTTCGCGAGGACGCGTTTCGTACTTTTACGGAACAGTTATTATCTTGGGACGAGTTGGAATCGGTCGATCTACGAGACAACCCGTTAGAATGTAACTGTAGCCTCTTATGGCTCAGAAATCTATTGATCACCAGAAACTTAACGCTGGAATCTGTTGCTAGTGGTGAGAGTACCGTAGGTTCTGCAGCTCCTCCTCTAGCCTCTAATGCTATAAGGTGTCATACACCGTCTTCGTTACGAGGACGACTCGTTGCCGAATTGTCGCGAAGTGATTTGGGTTGTAACTTTCCGAATGCGAGACAACAAGCTTTGTTCGGTATCATCGGTGCTGCGACTATTGCCTGTTTGGCAACACTTATTCTTGTTGTATACAAGTATCGTAGGAGGGTGACCAGTGTTCTAAAGGATAAATGGACGGACGGTGCTCTCAGAAGGAAAGATCTTCATTACGAGAAGACCAACGACGAAGAAGAGAACAATATTTTACAGGCAGCGCAACAGTCTTTGAAAATGACACCTGTCACTGAATTGTGAAAAATGTGATTTTTGGTCAAGTTTTATTTTTTTTTTTTAATTTTGAATATTTTTTGTCTGATTTTTTTTTTTTTCTTCTTTTTTAATATTCAGGCAAAACGAGAGGAAATGTTTTCTTCGAGAACCACTTTTCGGAAAGAAAAAAAAACGACTTTTTCGAGAGTTGAACACATATGCAAAATGCCTAAGTTTTTTTTTTTTTGGAGCATTGAGAAAAAGAAGGGTTTGTATTTGGACAATCTTAGGCAGTGATTAGGCGATTTGTTTTATTGTTGGCAAAATGCAAAAGTTGGTTTTTATGTGTGGTTTGACCCCCACACACAAAGAGACAAACCAAAACTTGACAATTTTTCTGTCAATTTTTTTCAATCTACTTATTAATGAGTGTTTAATAACTTTTTATCTAATAAGAGTTGTTTTTGTTTTTTTTCTTCTTAAATGTCTAAAAAAAAATTGCATTCATTTTATTTAAAATGAGAAAAGTATTAATTTTGTGACTATTTCCAGTTTTTTTTTTTTCAGAGCTACTTTTAATTGTTTTTTTTAATCGAGATATATACATAAATGTAGGTAGCTCAACTTAAAAAAAAGTTCAAACCATTTTGTGACATTGCTGAGTGTAGAGCTGAGAGTAGCTCTACTTTTTTTCTTTAGAGCTAAAACTCACAATGAGTCATGCAACAAAGAGTTTGTAATCTGATCTGATTTGAGATTTAATTAGACTTTTTTTTTAAAAAAAAAAAACTTGTTTGAAAATTGAGACCTAGTTTTATGGAGTTTGCAAATTTTCAACTTTTCTGAGCGACTTTTTATGATACTTGTCATAAATTGCCGATCGGGAGTGAACTAGAAATGACATGGAAGATTTGAATTTGCATGGAAATTTTTTTGAATTCCATTTTTGTTAATTTTCTCAGATCTCTAATTGGTTTCTCTGTCAGTAAACAACTTCTAAAACTAGTTTCACAGTGTGATATGAAAGTTTATTAACAAGTTGCATTTGCCAAGTTTTCATCGCAGGTTTTATTGCATGAAAAAGTTGCTTTAAGCTGATGCTACACGTAGCAACAGTAAAGCAACAATACTAGTTGTAGCAACAGTAGTTTCCTATTTGTTGCAAGCAACACCTATGATACATGTTGCAACGTTCATGAAACTTAGATGAAAGCAACAACCAATGAAACAAAAGAGGTTGTGAGCCAAAGACTGTAGACATTTTGTTTTGTCTTCCTCTTCTTCGTCAGTTGAAAATTTGAAACAGTCATGTGATTATTCTAGCCGTTTTTATTGGCTGTTGGCTGAAATGGTTGCTCGAAAATAGAACCAAGTTCTATTTCAGTTCTCTTCTGTTGCTTTCAATCTGTGAGCAACAATTATTGGTTTGTTGCTCTTATGACAGATGTTTTAACTTTCATGAAACAATAGAGCAACACAGCTATGTTGCTCTAAAGTTGCTGTATTGTTGCTACGTGTAGTATCGGCTTTATAAAGAAGAAATAAAACGATAACTAGATCTGATAAGATGAATATAAAGAAAACCTTAGAGAGAGAGGCTACACAATTAAAAGCTCACTCACTCATAACCTTTTTTTTAACATCGAGTTGAGCTTCCTGTATGTATATATCTTGATTTATATAAATTGCAAAATATGCAAATGAAGAAGAAACATTGGACTAAAACTCATTATGAAGAAGAAATCGAAATTATTTTTAAAAAAACTAGAAGAATTAATGAATCACTTGAGAGGATTTTCATGATGATATATTTTTATTAGTAAACTTTTATGACAATTTTATGACTTTTTTCTTTTCAGATTGATCGAAAAATCTAGAAACAAAATTGTCTAATGTCCAAAAAAACTTAAATTTTGATCATTTTTGAAGATATTAATTTAAAAGATATTAATGTAAAAATACCATCACGTGATTCTGTTAACTCTTCTAGTTTTTAAAACATCTAGTTTTTTTTCTTCTTAAAAATTAATTTCAAATGTTGGTCAAAGAGTACTTTTTTTTTGGTTATTTCTCTCTTCATGAATTTGTGACGTATGAATAACGAATGGGTACAGCTTTTAGATGTGTTTTTTTTTTCTTGTTAAGAAAAATTAGTTACTAAACCTAAAATGAGCATTTTTTTTTCCAGTTTTGCACAACTTTAAAAGTGATAATAATAAAAATGCAAATTTTTTTTTTAAAAAAAAGTAGGCTATTTAAAAAAAACAAATAATGCCTTAAAGAATTTTTTATTTTCAACGATATTATAATGAAAAGGAAAATAAACCCACACATTTCATTACAATTGTGTTAACTATATTCAAAATATTAACAAGGTTTTTTTGTTCTGTAAATGTTTTCTTAAAGTTGAACTTTTTTTTTGGAACAAATATCTTTAAAACTGAAACTGTGACTTGTTTAGGGCCATCTTGAAATTTGTATTTGGGGCCATCTTGAAATTTGTATTTGGGGCCATCTTGAAAGTTGTATTTAGGGCCATCTTGAAATTAATTCTGGAGTCTCCTGTAAGGAGCACATTGACTAATTAATATACAGTAACTAATGATTAAGGCTCGGATTTTTATGCAATATCAAGCAATTGTTTCTCAATCTGTGGCCCGAGGGCCAATTGTGAAGTAACAATCCCGTTTAGATCAATAATGGTTTTTTTTACAATCAAAAACACTGGTTAGAGGCTAGAACTTTCTAGTTGACGACTGATAGTAACTAGACATCTAACCCAACCTTTTTTATTAGAAAAAAAGCATAATCGCAGTTGTTCTAATGAACAGGCCATTAGAAAACGGGAGGAACATAAATTGGCTACGCCCTTTTTATGACGAACGCAACTTCCAATTGGTCAACGTCGAACCACACAACAAACCAATTAGAAGTTGCCAGTCGTCATAAAAAGGACGGAGCCAACTTATGTTTGTCCCGATTTCTAATTGCCTGTCTCTAATGATGATGATGACTTCACAACTGGCACTTGGGCCGCAAATTGAGAAACATTTGCTTTATAGTGCTTAAAAATCCGGGCCCTACTAATGATGCATCTTATAATTAATTTATTCCAAGTAGCACAACATGTTGGCCCCAATGTACGAATTTTTCTGAAATGGTAGCAGTTGGCAACAATCTTTTGGCACAGCACTTCTCCCATATAATGTTGGCATCCAATGTTGCAAAAAATAAAAAAATGGGCCCAAGAATGTCCCACTTAATGTTTGCCCAATTTTGCAACAACAAAAGATAAAAATGGGCCCAACAATGGCTCACGTAATGTTTTTGCCCAGAAATCATACTTATCAGTCATTGATGACAGGTTTAGCGATCTTTGGACCATTGAGTACAGCCAATAGTGGGACCAACTGCCCAAACACAATGTTGGCTGAATCATTACGGGTAACATCTTTATATAAAGGCTTGGCTCCTTGTTGGTGACCTACCTGCGATGTCTCGTAATAATTTGCAAATGATGTGTGCACTTCGTGCAAAACTGGCTCATTTTCAATTTATTGAGCAAACATTTCTGAATTTTGTTGTTGTTGCAAAATTAAGTTAAATTTTTAATTTATAATGTTAAATGCGGACAGAACACCTGTAATTTAACATTAATAAGCCAAACTTGTAAGTCTGGTCAGTAAACAGTTGACCATTGTCCACTTTTGCCGGTTTCATTTTTTTTTTTTCTGTGGGTGACTAGTCACGATTTTTTTTTTTTTTTGAAAAAAAAAATTAATTTAATTAAAAGGTTCTTTTCATTTGTCTATTTTTGAGGCAAAAATTTCCATTTTTTAAAAAAAAATGATTTGCATAATGAGGCGTGATTTATGCACAAACTTTTTAAAGTGTTTTTAATAGGATTAAGGTCTATTTTTCTGTGCCTTTTTTCTATAGATCTATCTGCTCTTTAAACTTATTTCTATGGTTAAAGAAATCAATTGTAGTAAAATGTTCACACACTAGAGTGCAGCACATGCTCAGTCTACGTTTGTATGATGGTGGCATGCGTGTTGAGACACTTACGCCCTCTTACGTTCAACATTGCAAGTTTTTTTTATTTACTTAAAAAAACACCCGCCATTTTTAATAAGATATATTTTGCACAATAATAAACAATAAAATGGGATAAATATTTTAAGTTTTCATTTCAATAATAGAAATTAAAAGAAAAATTAATAAAAAAAAATAAACTTGAGGTTTTAATAATTATTAAATTACATTTTGTTTTAATAATAATTAAATTTACAGAAATTAATTAGATAAAATTAAAAATTTTCTAAGATGATTTCATTAGCTTTAAAAGTTGTATTTTGAAATTTGGTTACTTTTAAATTGTCTTCAAAATTTTGTTCTTTTCTTAATATATATTATTTCCTAAAAAATATATATATAACTTGAATACAAATTGCAATAATGGCCCCCCTTCGTCTTTGTTCAAAATTGATTTTATATTTTGAATGAAAATTCATAATGGTGAATTTTGATGATGCACAAAATGCAATCAAAAAATAGAGGAAAATTTCATTTCAAAAAGTATTTCAATTTTTCTTATCTATTCATCTAAAATGGATACCTTAAAATAATTGTTGTTTTTTTGTTCAAATAACAACAAAAGAAAATAGAAATGCTTTTCTTAAAAAAGAGAAACTCCAATAGCTCATGAACGTGTCTTTTTTTGGGGTTAAAAGACTAAAAGGGGCCCGACCCGGTCCTAGCTTTTTAGTTATATGGTGGGCCCAATTGGTACCAATAATTTTTAAGGTATCAGAGAATAAAGCTTACAGACTACTGCAAAATCTTTAAGGCATAAGGAACTTTTATTGTCCACCAAGCCCCTTTTATAACTTTAAAAAAGAAATTAAAAATGTGTTAAAAACTAGAAGGTTAAATTAAAAATGTTTGAATATGCAAATTTCATACTGATATCTTTAAAAATGCAAATTAAAAATTATAATTTTGTATGGAATTTTTAAATTTGTTTTATTATCAATTTTTACAAAACAAATCAAACATCCATTCGATGTTTGATTTTGTTTTGTAAAAATTGATAATAAACAAATTTAAAAATATCATACATAATTATTGTAAATTCATGAAAAATTTTTTTTTTTTTACTCTTCTAGTTTCTAAAAATGTTTTAAAATTTTAGTTGCTTCTAAAAGCTGACCATTCAGAGAGAGAGAGAGAAAGAGAGAGAATGTTTAGAACTAACATTTCTGTTTGTTTTTGTCCATTTATTATTAAAAAATCTATCTTAATATCATCTTGTAAATAATATGTATAATAATAATATATCAAAAAAATGCACTTAAATTGGTGTACAAAAAAGCAAATTGAATGCAACTAATTAGAACCTATTATAATAAATAGGTTTTATTGTGATTTTTATTAATAAAATATAGAGTTTAGTTGTTCAAAAATGCACAAACTTATCAAACAAACAAACAAAAAAAACCCTTCTTAATTCTGTTTGTGCAATTAATTGCCAATTAATTGACTGGCAATCAGAAGACAAAAATAATTGAACTTTTATTATAAATATAAACGGCCATTTTATTTGGTTGCAAATTGCGAAATGCATAATAATAAAGTAATAATTATAATTATAATTAATAATAATTATATATTGTCAATAATTTTTATGTCCATACTTATTATTAAACGCGGTAATTTATTTCTCTCCATTTTATTAATAAAAAGCAAACAAAATGGGCCTCTTTTTTTTAGTATAAAATTTTCCTCATAAAATTTTCATAAATAAAACATAAAATGCTCAAAAAATTGTTTCCAATTGTGCTTAATTTTTTAAGTTTTGTTTTTTGATGTAACGTAAAAAAAAAAGAATTGAAAATGTTTTGCACACAAATGTTTTTTGCTCACAATTGTTCTTTATATCTTCTAAATATCTTCTTATACTTGAAATTACTTGAGTAGTAAAAGCCAGGCGCAAATTAGGCAACAATGCAACCAGCAACTTGTTGCTGGTGACACTACACTAGCGCCACCGCTGCATTTGCAGGCAATTGGCAACAATAGTGAATGTTACCTCTGCTCAGTAATAGTGGACAGTGGGGAACAAGCAACCATTGTGTGCCAGGAACCACTTTTCTTGTCACGTGATCACGATTTGGTTGCTGGTTGCTCGCTCATTTTGGTTCCCTAATTCGGGCCCGGCTTAAGTAACACCCATAACAGTAAATTGCTATAAGAATTGATTGTCAAGAGTAGAATTACATTGTATTTGAAGCAAATTTTTAAGAAACTTTTTTTAATAAACAAGGGGTCACACAAGCATAAGGTACAACTGTCATATTTTTATGACAGTTGTGCCTTATGATGTCAGTGGTTGTGCGCAATTGTTTTAGGGACTGTCATAGTATGTTGTACACCAGTCAATGGCAGTCATATGACAAATTTATTGTCATATTACAGTCTCATTCGATTTCTGTGATTAGGACCCTGTTTTAGAGAGATGTTAATTTCAAAATTCCTTATTTTTTTTAAAAAAAAATTTATCTCAAAATAGTTTATTTTGAAAGATATTATGCAAAAATTTAAAATCTTTCAATTTTCCAATTAAATATTTAGACGAAAAGTAATTTTTCAAATTTTCATAAAAAGTAATGCAAAGTTATCACTTTTATTAAAAACTACAAATAGATAACAGTTTGAGTTGTTATTTTTAATGGTTGCTAATTGTGAGATAGTCGTAACTAATGCTAAACTCATCAACTTTTATATATTCCTAATGGAATTAGTAGAAGCTAAAGAATCCGTTAGCATGTGCTGAATAAACTAAGCACTTGCTCAGAGGCATTTAGAAATCGGGACAAACAGAAGTTGGCTCCGCCCTTTTTATGGACGAACGCAACTTCTAAATTGGTTGATTATGTAGTCTGACGTTACGTGCTCCGCCCTTTTCAACGTCAAACCACACAACAAACCAATTAGAAGTTGCCGGTCGTCCTAAAACGGGCGGAGCCAACTTCTGTTTGTCCCGATTTCTAATTGCCTGTAGCACTTGCCTATGTCCATTTCTAAGCACTTACTAAAAAAAATTCTAGAGTTTAGGAATGTGGTCTAAGTTGACGTCGTATTCGTAATGACTGATTGGCCAAATGGTATACTTGCCTCATCCTAAGAAGCAACTAGTGACGTCATTTGGATTGACGATGATTGGCCTCATCCTAAGAAGAAACTCATAACGTCATAGGGATTGACGAAAAATTTAGGATTCGTTATTTAATCTGATAAAAGGATTGCATTTAAGAATCCATTTTATCATATTAAGTGACAAATCCAAAATTTTTCGTCAACCCTTATGACGTCACAAGCTGATTCTTAGGATGAGGTAGGTATATAGAACTAAACTCATCTTTTAACATGAAACTTTGTAATTTAAAGTTTGTGAATTAAGCAGTTACCTTAATTGACACTATAAGCCTTCGTTAAGAATATAACCCCTAAATTCTATATAGCAATTTACTGACAGGCAATTAGAAATCGGGACATACAGAAGTTGGCTCCGCCCTTTTTCTGACGACCGACAACTTCTAATTGGTTTGTTGTGTGGTTCGACGTTGAAAAGGGCGAAGAATGTGACGTCAGACTACCATAACCAACCAATTAGAAGTTGCCGGTCGTCATAAAAAGGGTGGAGCCAGCTTGTGTTCGTCCCGATTTCTAATTGCCTGTATTTACTGTCCTCTTGCCAATGTCATTTTTTGGATTAAAGGAATGGGTGTTTCTTTATTTACTCATTTTTATGTAAATGTTATTTTTCACATTAATCTGAATTAGTGTTTATTTGTGATTTATGGTCATTTCCACCACCCCCCCCCCCCCCCGATTCATTTTTAAATCAGATTTTTAAATAAAAAAAAAGTTTAAATTAAATCCATTGATGAAAAATGAATCCGTTTTTGTTGTCAATTATATAATAAAATGCTCTTAATTAACCCATTTTTAAACACCTTTCATACAAATCATTATTAAATTCACATTTTTTTCCTCTGAATATATTTGTCTTATTATAAAAAAAACACGTTCACCTGAAGGAGATTATCCAATTCAAGGCTTTATTAAAAGAAAAATTGTTCCACTAAGTGGAAATTGCACTTCTGTTATATTTGTAGATTATTTGTTTAATAACAAATTTCCAGGAAATTTCCAATTCATTTTTTTACATATTTGCTTTAATATTTTTTAAAATTTTGTTCAGTTTGCAAACTAATACCTTTGACACACATACACAGTTAAATGCATTTAAATATTAAACACATTCTACAGAGCCCTGTGAAGGACAAACAAACAATATGTCGAATTCAAGTTATTCAGTTAATAATCTGAAAATATTGAGTTATTACTTAAATATATAAACTATTGACATTAAAATATTGATTTAGTATTTCAATTTTAAAATATTAATAATTAAAGTCAATTTATATTTGGTTTATGTCCTTAACGGGATTCTGTATAATTCATCTAAACACATTTAATTTCAATTCATTTAACTCATGTGTGTACACGGTATTAGGATATTTAAAATCTCTTTTGCAGGTTTTATCTTCAGATATTTGATGTACACTATGGGCGAGCGCAGACGACAGACAGTCGGTGATGCCTAGTTCTCACAACCTTCATGTAGCTCAGGCTAAGGACTTAGCCTATGTATAAGGGTTGTGAGAACACACACTAGATGGTGGTCAATGTCAAATGTTAGCTTTGGTTAGGTAGCCTTGGTTACCCATATGTAGCCTGTAGCCATTTAGTGTGAATGCAAGACAAAGTTAACTTGATCGTAGGCCACCTGGTGGTCATAAATCTGAATAGAAAATGGCGTCCTATTTCCTATTCTATTTCCATTGTTAGATGTTTCAGTCTATTTGTTAATTTATTAAAATAATTTAAAATTATCAATTGATCTTTATTTAATAATTACTTATTTCGATAAACTATAAATCATCAACCTACCTACAATTAAAATATGTTGCATTTAGTGTGTTCAATGAAGACTCATGCAACTCAGTTTTGTTAGTATGGATAATATCAGCCATTTTCCCTCCAATTATGTATACATTATGCAGGTTATACACACGCACAATGTCCACACATAATGGCCAGTGCCAAATTTGTAAAAATGAAATAAATATGCTGTAGTGAGCGCCACCTTTAGGCAGGTCACGAAGCCCATATGTAGCTGCTCACATGTGAACACAGTCGTTTAGCCAAGGCTATTTTAGCCCGAGCTATAAGAAGGTTGTGAGAACTAGGCATAACGAACTAGATTGTAGTAAGGGTCAGCACACACGACCGTGAGTTTGTCAGTGGTTGTGCTTGTGCGTGGATGCCTGCCATTATGTGCGCACCGCCCAGAACCTATGTAAAAACTATAATTCCGCCCGACTAATTAGTCGTTCGTGTGTGCTTGCACGGACGAATACAGGATCTCTAGCTCACCAACGCCAATCAAGTCAGAGAGAAAAAATGGAACATGTCCCATCTTTTTTGTCGGTCCGTCTATTTGTCAGCGGTGTGCGTTGTCGCATACGAAGCCATACTATTCATTCTGACCGACTAAACTGTCTGGCATTGTCTGCCCCCTGCACGCGACAGGCATCTGTAGACAGGAATGAAACTACGCCCCACCCACCCCGAAGGGTATAAGGGCATCACATGCATCTGTAGACAGTGTCAGAATTTTTTTGGCTCCGCCTATTTATGAGCGTCATCAATTTCTAATTGGTTTGTTACTGGGTCTGATGTCACATGCCCCGCCCTTTTTTATTTCTAATTGGTTGATATTTGGTCTGACTGCTCATAAAAGGGCGGAGCCAAAGAAATTCTGAAGCTGTCTACAGATGCCTGTCCTGCACGCGCCCTATGTTGGTTTATTTCATCGATTAAATTTGTGGAAGAAAAAAAAAGGTGAGTTATTTTAACGATTTATGCAAATTAGGATTTTTTACATTACAACTGGATGAAGTAATTCAGTTGACTTAAAAGGATTTTGTTTTGTCCTTCAAGAAAGCAAAATTAAGAGAAACTTCTTAAAAGTGTTTTAGTAACTAGAATAGTAATACCTTGTACAAACACGAGTTAAATGAATTCAAATTAAATGGGTTTAGGTGAATTATACGGAATCCAGTTAAGGACATGAACACCAAATAAAAATTGACTTTAATTATTAATATTTTAAATTGAAATACTAAATCAATATTTTAATGTCAATAGTTTATCTGATTATATTAAAGTTAATTAACTCAATATTTTCAGATTATTAACTGAATTAAATTGAATTCGACATATTGTTTGTTTGTCTTTCACATGGCTCTGTAGAATACGTTTGTTATTTAAATGCATTTAAATTATAACGTGTGTGTACTAGGTATAAGGGAATCACTTAAGTGTGTTTTTATGTTATTTAAAATACGGGATTTTATTTTTTTTTCTTCCGGTTTTTGTCTGTAAAAATGAGTAGTGAAAATTTTACAGAAGTGACAATAATTTAACCATAGTTTTAAGTCTTTTAGAAACACAACAATGCCACTTCTAGCTTGTTGTGCAGTTAACTATAATCTCGGTTACGTAACTAGTTAATGTTTCTAGTGGAAACTGAGTGTTTACTCCTGAAACAAGAGAATGTCCAGAGTTTCAAAATCAGCTTGTTTATAAAAACATGTCAAATAGGCCTACTAACAATGATTTTTTTTTTTAGTTAAAAAAGATAAGGAGAATTAATGTGTACTAAAATACACCGGTAATTTGTATTAATTTTTTTTTATTAATATTCATATGCAACGTGTGACAATCTTTTCAAAATATAAAATTATGTACAGGTAAGTTAGGCTGTACGCAGTGTACGGATCTCGAACGATGATTAGGGTTGGAGGTGGAGGCTAAGATTATACAGTGTAAGAGAACCGAGTAATGGAAACCGCACAATATACTCGTATTAAAATAACATCAGTTAAACAAATAGCTACAAAAGCGAGTGAAGCACATTGCCAGTCAAATAAACTGATGCGGCGGGCCAAGTGTGCAAATTATTAAGTAGGTCTATTGCTAGCCTCTACCTCCAACCAGGGCCGGACTGGCTAGTGGTTGGCCCCACCGGCTATGGAATTGTGTTTGCCCCAGCCCCAAAATAACCAATGATTTGCCCCTTATTCATTTTTGGCCCCCCCATTTTCTTTTGGCCCCCCAATTGACCGGCGATCGTCGGTCAGCCGGCCGGGCCTGCCTCCAACTCCGTTCCAGATGTACTGCAAGAAATTTTTTTTGAAACTAGAATATTTTTTGTTGTTTTTATTGAGTACAAAATGAAGAAAATACTTTGATGAAAATAAAACACAAATTACAAATGAAAATTAACAACTCAATGATGTTTCAAATTGATTTAAATCAAATTTGGAAAATTGAAACTAATTTATAATTTGGACTGAATTTTTTGATTTCTGAATTTTTTTTTTTTTATATCTTTTAAAGTAATATTTCATGAAGTAAAAAAAATGCTTTTTTTCCCCCCCAATATGACGTTCAAAAATAAAAAATAGTTGTCTTTGAAGTTAAATGTTTGCGGAAATCTGAAATCAGATTAGTTCAATAGGAAGTGTGGAATTGAGATTGGTATTGAAGCGATTTTGAAATTTTATTCTCCTTGTCACGTATTGACACGTTAAGAAGCACATTCGAGCTATCTGCAGGAGTAAGAATTACAAAACTTTACAAAGTTAGGGTATTTTTATATAATTACTAGGGCTCGGATTTTTATGTAATTTCAAGGATATGTTTGAAATCTATGGCCCAATAGCCAATTGTGAAGTAGCAATTCCACTGAACTAAATTTTTTTTTTCTAATGAAAAACACTAGTTAGAGCTTAGAACTCCAGTTGACAAAAGTATAGTAACCAGACACCTAGCCTCTAACCAGCCTTTTTGATTCGAAAAAAAAAAAAAGCATAATTGCAGTTGGCCTATTGATGATAAAGGTTTCATATTTTGGCACTTTGACCACAAATTGAGAAACATTTGCATGAATTTCCATAAAAATCCCATCCTTAATTACATACGTTGTTTACTAGCGTTTTCCTGGAGTGCAATCAGTGCGTCTAGTTCTTTTTTGTACATTTCTCTCTCTTTTCCATAAATCTGCAGTTTATCGTAAGTAACTTTTAATTTTGCCATCATTTCATGAAGTTGAATTCTACGATCCTGAAATTAAAAAAAGTAAACCGATTCAATGTTGACAAAAGATACGGAAGGAAGGAATTTGTACCTTAGCTGATCTGATTTTTTCGTCGATTTTATTTTCGAAGTTACTGTGAAACTTGTCAAGATCAAGATCATTATCACTGAGAAATACCAGGTGGCTTTCTTTTTTTTTTAACAACAACAAAAAAAAAAATGCTTGTTAAATAAATAAAATGTTGTATTTTAAAAACTAAAAAAAAATGTAGTAGGCCTACTGTTATTGTTAGCAGTGACACCACTCTGAGCATAGTATCCTCCCCAGAGAAGATCATTCGATAGGCTTTGTGATCTAATCTGTTTGGAAAATAAGCCTAAGTAGCCATTTTCTTTTTCTACAGATAATAGGGCCTATAGGCCTACAGTGAAACCAAGTTAACAGAAAGTTATCTGTTAACACGAAATATTTTTGGTCCAACCTTTTAAGAGTTTATAATAGCAAGAGAATTCTTTTAAAACGAAAAATATTCCGATGCATTGCATTTTCCTGTTACATAGTTTCCACTGCACATTTATTTAAATTTGAACCAATTACGTCAAGTTCACGTTCTCCATATATCGTAGTTATATTGTCCCATTGAGATTGTCTAATGTTCGCCATTATAATTAATCCTGTTTGTCCTGCAAAGAAAACAAGAAGAAAGTTTCATTTAAAAAAAAAAAATTAATACTAAAATGTTTTCATCAGACCTTGTAGGAATAATAAAACAACAAAAGCCAGCAAAAATGGAGGATGCAAAGTTCTTATATAAGCCTACAAGTAAGATTGTTTTCATTTTTTTTTGTTTTTTTGAATTAAGGTTATAAATTATGATAATAAGTGGCAAGACGAGTTGTGATTGGTTATTTCAATTTGCTAAACGTCTCCTATTGGCTGTTTGCTAAAATGACGTCGAGTCTGTCATAGCTATGACAACTGAGGCGCATAATATTCAAATGCATCACATTTTTTTTTATTTGTTAATTTATTCGTCATTGTGACGTCACGTTTATAGAGAAATAAATGAATGTGTAGCAGAATTTAAGCAACATTAGTTAAGTAATTTTATGAATGTGACATTAAGCCTATGTAATGTAATTTTTAGAGGTTTAGAATACCATTTACTGATTAAATTGGTTTTAAAGTGTAAATGCTCCTTGCACTGAGATTATTCTGTCTTTTAGAAACTAGAAGGGTAGCTCAATCAATCTTGCTTCATATTTTTCAAAGTAAACTTTTTATGGGAGTTTGAAAATGATGCAACTTTAAGCAGACAATATTTTTTTTATTTTTTGTTTATAAAAAGTTTATTTTGAAAGATTATCAAACATGAAAATATTGTTAAGTGATTGAGCTACCCTTCTAGTTTTGAAAACACATTCTAGTTTTTGTTAAGTATTCTTTCCTGAAAGAGTGAATAATTAAGAGTTTGAAAATCAGTTGTTAATTAATTATCTTAAAGACCAAAAGTTAGGTTCTTTTTATAATTGGTCTGTTTAGAGGCTAGAATAACAGCTATATAGGTGAATTGCACTTCTACGAAAATTGTATTATACTTAAGAAATTACAATTATAGCCTTTAAACAGGCTCATTTATTGAAAAATTAATAATTCTTTTTTTTTTAATTAATAATTTTCAATTATTGAAATTTATTTATTTATTGATTTGTATACAATCGATATGCTACTATCGAAAAATCAAACAATTTATTGACTATAATATGGTATATATTTGTGAGCTTTTGACATCAACCAATATTTTATTACCAACCTTTAGATGACATTTTCTACTTTTCGTTTCTTCTCTGAGCAGTACGACACCTGCACAGAGAAGATCCGAGCTGTAGAGAGAGCTGGATGGAGATAGATTGAAGTCACTCTTCTGCATGGGGGTGAAATCAATGCAGGAGAGTGGCGGCCATCTCTCTCTCTTCCGGTTGATGCTGATATACATCTTCTCCATCGGTATTCCGACTAGAGAAGATGTTGTAGCTGCTGAGAATCGTATAGCTCCTGCCCTATGAAACCTCCGGCCTCTGAAGAGAAGTTATTTACATAAACATAGAGACAACGCTACTTCTTGTTACAACACTTTTATTCATTCCTTGTAAGAAGTACAGATACAAGGGTGAATAGTAATATACTAACTGGAAATCCTCAGGCCCATGATTTGGAATGTATCGCAAAAACAGGCAAAGGAAAGAACTGAGGAACAAAGAGGAACATGGTCCTTTTATACCTTGGACCTGTGTACACCTGCGAGGTGTAACCAGGTCCAAGTGACCATGGTCCTTTATGTATCAATCCGCCACTTGGGCATGAGTCAGAAAGGTGAGTCAGAGAGGAGGGAGGGACGGTTGAGAGTTGTTTACCCCCCAGGCTATGGTTTTGGCGGGATCACGATTTACAGGGTGTTACATACCCTCCAACTTTGCTTGGAGTACGTCCTCGTACTCCAGCCAAGGGTGGAAGGTTTTCAAGTTACGCAGCGGGGAGACATGGATGGCTGAGGACTTACCGTGTACAGAGGTGGTTATGGGAAGGCACTGGCACCGAAGTGTCAGCGCCCTTAAAAATGCAAGTTCTGAAAATAAAAAGGCAAACACAATTAATACTCGCTGGGTGGCGAGTTCCTATGGAAATTTACAAGAAATACTTATTTATACATAAAGCAGTTATAACAGAATTCTTTTCTTTTTTTTTTTTATATTTTTCGAGCTCACCACCCCAATGGGCGGTGACCACACGGTTTTCTAATCTATACCCACGTCGGTTGATTGCATGCACATGTACATGCAGAAACATATCCGTGAAGTGCTTGTAGGGGGTCTGACGGTGAGTGGAGGAGGTGGCTCCGCAGCCAGGGATGATAGGATTCCCAGGCGGCGACGATCCATCCGTTGTCGAAGCCCCGGAGACTTTCCATGAAACTTCGGTGGACGGTGGCGTCGGCGGCGATCAGTCGGCCCGGTGGTTGCCCGGTGAGGACACCGTAAACGGCGTCCCACAGGATGGCGGCCTGGTAAGTGGCGCGGGTCCTCCAAACGATCATTCGGGCAATGCTGTATGCTCCGTTAAGTGGGACTCCCAGGAGACTGTTAAAGAAAGCCTGCTGAAGGGCGCCCAATGCTGGAGTGATGGGCTGCTCGGCAAACTGGTATATTTCGATGTACCGGGTGGACGGAATTAGGACGGCCATAGAGAGTTGCAGGTAGTATGACATTCCTACAACGTAGCGCCCTTCCTCCGGTATGTAGAGGCGCGGAAATCCCTCCATCAGGTCATAGTGACCGATGTAATAGGTGTTTGCGGGCCGCACCTGTCGTTGCCAGAGTGCCCAGCAATTATTTAGCAGTCTTTCACATCGTGCTTCCTGACGAAGCGGTCGATATACCGGTAGTCTCCTGGTAGTGACTGTTGGTATGCGAAAAGGTTGTGTCACTTGCGGCAAAGTTAGTACGGGGGTTGCTGAGGCTGCGGCGATATGGCGAGACGAGGCAGTTGACGTCGTTAGGTCAATGGCGCGCGCTGTGTCGTCCCCGACTTCCTCGATGCCGAGTTGCTGCGTTGTCGTGTCATCCGAGTCCATCCTAGTAGATGGGTCAGGGATGGCATCGTCCTGGCTTCCCGTTGTTTCGTTGCACTGTGACATCCTTGTTCTTCCAGAATTGTTTCCGAAGTGCTGGTGACCAGCCTGGCGTTGGCTATATACTTGTGTTTCCCGACTTCCCCATCGAGGTGTGAAATTCCAGGGTCCCATGGAAATCGTATAATTCCACGAAGCTGGCTGGAACTCCAATAAGCCACCCAATTTGTTTGTTATTGGAGGCTCGCGGGGTGTCGGTTTCTGAGTATTAAACGCCGTTCTTCCACTGTTGTTTGTTATTGTTGTCAGACGACCTGGTCCCCAAACGCAGTGTACGAAAGTTTCCCCATTGGAATCAGATTCGAGTGGTGAAATGTGAGCAGGGGTGTGTGAATGTTTGTGGTCACACACGTTGTTGTTTGTTTATATTGGTGTGTGTCATCAAGTGACCAATGTGATGATATAAACAACCGAAAGAAAAAATTTAGGTTGTGTGGGTTGTTGATAGGGTTATTGGTTTATTGTGGTGAGGAGGTAGGTTCCTCTTGTTGTGGGGAGCTGGATTTGTCTTCCCCCTCCAACCCTTGAACAACTGTCCTCAGTTGTTTTGGCTTGATATGCACAATGTTCACCGTGTCTCGAATCAATCTTCCAAACGTATCTTCGTGCTCCAGCTCGAGCACCGTGTCGCTGATGATTTTGGTTACCGTGTAACCATCCCTGTACGAGTAACGTAGTTTCTTGGTCTCATCAGGTACGATGCGTTGGTCTCGAACGAGTACTGGGTCTCCGATTTTATACGTGTGTGGAGTTTTCCGTCTTGCGTCATAGTACTTCTTCTGTCGCAGATGGGCCTCGTGCAGGTTGGCCCTTGCGATCTCGACCTCTTCCGTGGCAACCACAGAAGGTGCTGCAGGGTTTGAATCCATAACCTTCGGTAGGAGAGGTGCCCGATTGTCGATTCGTAGTCGGGCCTCTCTTCCAAACATTAAGCGGTATGGCGAGAACTTCGTTGACGTATGGGTCGCGGTGTTGTAAGCGAAGGTGGCGGCTTGGAGATGGAAATACCAATCCCGCTGTCCTTTTTCAGGCGTCAGGAGTCTCTTGACGGTCTGCATTATAGTTTTGTTGGTCCTTTCCGCAAGACCGTCTCCTTGCGGAAAGTACGCTGTCGTGGTGGCGTGCTTTATTCCCAGCTCGTCACACAGCGCTTGTGTGTCTTTAGCTGTAAAAGGTGTTCCCCGGTCGGTGATTATCCTCCTGGGCATCCCGATAAGATACACGATCGTATCTTGGAGGAAATTCTTAGTTGTTTTGGCCGACTGGCTGTGCACAGCTCGTGCGAAACAGAATCTGGTGGCGTAATCCACTGCCAGGATGATGTGCTTGACACCACCCAGTGATTTTGGCAGGGGACCGATGTAATCGATTCCCCAGCATTCACCTGGGTCTCCAATTTCCATTTCATGGAGGAACCCGGGCAGCTTGGACTGTGGTGTCTTGCACTTTTGGCATATCTCGCACGTGCGCACATACTCGATGGTATCCTGCTTCCAGGTTGGCCAAAAGAACCGTTGGCACACCTTTTCTAATGTCTTATCCTGGCCGAAATGTCCGGCTTCAGGACTATCGTGTAAGAGTCTCAGAACTTCGGGTACCAGATGTTTGGGTACCACCGTCACGAGCTTGGGTGTTATGCTGCCCTGGTAGACAAGGGCACACAAAACCTCGTCTATGATGACATAGGTATGGTGAAGCTCGGTACTTGGATTGTTGCGAAGTTCGGTCTTAATCTGTGTCACGTTCGGGTCTCTTGTTTGTTCAACCGACCAATCCCAACGCAAAGTGACTGCGTAAACCACGCTGTCGTCGAGGTCATCTGGGGTAGCCTGCAGCTTCCAGTCTTCAGGAACGTCCACCGGACTCCGTGAAATGCAATCTGCATCCACGTGAGTGATGCCGGCTTTGTAGACTACGGTGTAGTCGTATTCCTGGAGCAGTAGCTGCCAGCGACCCAGGCGTCCTTGGAGTCGCTGTGCGGTTTTTAAGTAGCACAGTGCATGATGGTCGGTGACGATGACAAAGGCTTTGTTAAAGAGATAAGGTCTAAACTTGATGATGCCGTACACCACTGCGAGGCACTCTTTATCTGTTGTTGAATAGTTTAATTCGGCGTCTCGGAGCACTCGAGAGACACCACCCAGGATCTGCAGTTCCTTAGATGGTGACTGTTGGTAGAGGATAGCTCCGATGCCGTAAGCAGAGGCATCGGTGTGCATTTTGATTTCGGCATCTGGGTCGTAAATGGCCAATATTGGCGCGGTGACAAGTTTAGTCTTTAACAGAGTGAATGCTGCTTCTCTGTCGATCGTCCATAAAAAGGGCAGCCCCTTTTTGGTCATATCCGTGAGTGGCTTAGCGATGTGGGCAAAGTTAACAATAAATCGCCGGTAGAAACCGGCCATGCCCAGAAATCGCTTCACCTCCTTGACATTAGTAGGCGCCGCTAAGTCGGAGATGGCAACCACTTTCCTCGGGTCTGGACGCACTCCTTCTTTGGAGATGATGTGTCCCAGGTAGAGGACTTCGTCGTAGCCGAAGAAGCTCTTTTCGGGGTGAAGCTTCAACCCCGCCTCTCTTAGGAGTCCTAGGACGCAGTCCAACCTTTCCATAAACTGTTCAAAAGTCGCGCCGAATACGATGATGTCGTCTAGGTAGACTAGACAAGTCTCCCATTTGTGGCCAGCCAAAAGGATGTCCAGGGCACGCTGCATAGTAGCAGGAGCGTTACGCAGACCAAAGGGCATCCGATTGAATTCGAACAGCCCACCGGGTGTGATGAACGCGGTCTTCTCCCTATCCTCTTTGGCGACCTCAAATTGCCAATAGCCGGAGATCATGTCGAGGGTCGCGAAGATTCTCGACCCCCGAAGCGAGTCTAAAGCATCATCGATTCGGGGTAGTGGGTAATTGTCTGGTTTGGTGATATCGTTCAGGCGTCTATAGTCAACGCAGAAACGCCACTGTCCATCCTTCTTCTTCACCAGGACTACTGCTGAAGCATAAGGAGACTTGGATGCGCTGGCTACTCCGGATTTGAGCATTTCCTCAACTGTCTGCCGGATGATCTCCCGCTGCTCGGGGCCACTCCTTCGGAGGGGTTCCCGCACGGGTGCATGATCGCCAGTATCAATTCGGTGTTCCGTGAGGTTGGTACATCCAAGTTCCGACGTTTCTAGCGCGAAGACATCTCGATAGGATCTCAAAAGATCCATTAGAATGCACCTCTGGCCATTACGTAATCGAGGCCCGAGTTGCATTGCTTTATCGAATTTAGCGCCTGATTCTTTTGTCATGATCGGGTCAGCGTTTGAAGTGGCCTTTACTTCAACCGTTTCGAAGCAGTAGTCTTTTTGTACATGGGCTATCACTTCGCCGGAGGCCAGGGTCAATGGCCCCGTAGTAGTGTTCAGGACCTCGACTAGGAAGCTGTTGCTGTTACGGCCTTGCATAATGCCGGGGGCCACCCAGACCCCCCTTGAGGCGCGTAGCTTCTCGTCAGGAGAGACCACGAAAAGATCCTGATCTGTGAGGATCCCAGAGGCCTCTACCTCCACTAGTGTTGTCCCATGGCCAGTGAGCTGTGTTAGCCCTTTGACTACTAGGTATTCGTTCGGTTGCTGCATAAGCTTGACTTCAATGGGAGCGGTGTCCGACTCCCCAAGAGTGGCTGGCGTGATTTCTTCCAGGGCACTCTTGACGTACGCCTGAATACTCTGCCTTCGGAGTGCTGATTCAAAAAGGTCGTCTTCTAAGTAGACTTTATTGGTCTGCATAGACACAAGGAGCTTCAGTGCCCTACCCAGGTCTCGGCCTAAGATGGCGTCGGGTGGGCCAGTGATAACCAGCAGGCGGCCCGTGGCAGATTGTTTGGCAATTTCCACAGTAGCGGAGACTTGCCCTGCCACGGCGATGGTGTTCCCTCCAACTCCCTCAATCCTTGGCGGATGGGCCATAGGCTTGATGTTGAGTTGGAGCTGCTTTGCAAGTGCCTTGGATATTACACTACCATGAGCTCCGGTGTCTACGAGCATGCGGACCTCTTTGCCATTGATAGTGACAGTGATTTTCGGACTGTCATCACTGACACTATGATCTCCTATCTCTTGGGGCATGCAAGTATTCTTCAGTTGTCTATATAGGTCTTTCAGCATCCGGCGGCAGCAGGGGCGCCCTTGGAGTGACGTCCCACCACCTGGGGCCAAGATGGCGACCACCTCATTGGCGGTGCAACCCAAGGCGGCGGTGGCGAGGTTAATGACCTCAAGGGTACCATGCCAGGTAGTTAGGTCATCCATTCCCCAGGTTAATTCAGGGATGTAGTCGACCATCATTATTGGCATGCCGGCCGGTGCTCTGTCATAATTGGTTGTCTCAGGAGGCATATCCGGTACCATGACCACACTACGGTGGTCCGTATCGGAGGCCTCCCTTGTGAAATCGTAGATCGGGTGCGCGTACTGATGTTCTGTACGCTCATAGTTTGTATAGCGCGGTACATAGTACGCGCGCTCTTCAGGTGTCGTATATGGACCTGGTACATGTCGTCTGTAGTATGAATCGTAGCCGGACTCGTACGGCTCTCGGTGCCCGACAGCGTACGGCGGAGAGTTGTCTGATTCGCTACGATATTGGCGATATTGTGGTGTTGTAGTACATGTAGTCGGTAGTGGTGGCGCAGGCGGCGGTTGGGTGCCATTATGAATAATCATCATGTGAGTGATCTGTATTTTTAGTTCATTAAGTTGATGCATGATGGTGTTGAGTTTACAGCCATCACACGACTGTGTGGGAAGTGGATCTGGTAGTAGCGGAGGTCGCTCCTGTTGATATCTGGAGTAACATGTGGACGACATTAGGCGTCGAAATGTACTATTGTTTGTGGGCCGAGCCGTGCACCGTGTAGACTGTTGATGCACATCATTACTTTGGGTGCCGCCACTTCGTGGCACCCACCAGGTCCCAGGTTGAATAACTGGATCTATGGTGGGTCCGAGTGGGACAGCCACACGTGATGATGCGGCGTATTGTGTATCGTATGTCTGTGATGTTGCATAGGCCCTCCATAATGCTGATGGATATATGCTTCCCCTGGAGTGCGGAAGAGCTCTCCGGGCGGTCCCAGTTAGTCGTGGGTGAGCATCCATTATGTTAAGGCTTGTGTAACACGTAGTGATCAATGTAAGTCGGTGTTATGTAGGTTTGGCCGTTGATCTCGCTGTAGATTGCAGTCTTTTCGTCGGCAACCGACACTATCGTACCCTTATACACTGAGTGACGATAGTTTCCCTACGTTTAATAAAGATGGTATCGTTGTTTAAGTGGCTGTGTTGGTGTTGGCGTTGTTCTTCAGTTGGGTGTGACGATCCCAACTGGTACAGTGTGTTTGTAAATTCTTTATTGAGTATCAATTTTGGTAAGATCTCTCTCTACACGTGGTATTTGGTGACCACGTGGAGGTTATAAGAATCCCCAAAAGTCTCGATGAAGAAACAACAGATGTACAATGCAATTGCGAGCGTGGTACACCACCCAATCGAAATTGCACTGCGGAAAGTGAATTAGAAATGGAAGTGTATTGCAATTGCCTGAAGAAGAGGAAAGCAATACGAAGAGTAAAGCTAGAGCGCGGTGCCCGCACTTTTAGTTTTACTTAGAAACAAGAATGAAGAGTGTGTGTGTGAAGAACACACAAAGAACAAAAAGTTCAAGATGGCTGAACTTTTTAAATGCACAAACAAAGGAGAAGTTCAAGATGGCTGACCTCTCCAAAGAAGCAAGAAAAGAAAGCTGTTTTACTTTGAAAGTTTAAAACTTAGGTGCGGTGCCCGCACATCAAAAGTTTCAATTTAGTTTTATTAAAACAGTAAAACAGTGTAGAAATTGAAGTATGTTCAACAAGATAAATACTTGGTGAACCAGAAGAAATGTTCAGACTGGAGAAATTTTGAGTCCTCACTGCTGGATGGCTCTGGATGAAAAGACAGAGTCAGTGCCCAGTGAGGGACTATGTTGAGTAGAATGAAGAAGTCCGTAGGTGGCGCTGAGGTGGCCACTTCCGGTTCAGTTTATTGCAATGTCCAAAAATTGATGATTGAAAAGTTCCTCCGGGGCACGTTTTTATGGTGGCCAGGAGAAAGACACAAAAAGAGAGAAAATTCAAAGAAAAAGAGAAGTTTTCTCTAACAAGAGGAACTCCGCCAGGGGGCGCGTGAGTGCAACCCTCTGGAAGAGAAGAGAAGAGAAGAGAACACAAAAAGATGAGAGAAGGTACAACAATGAGTCACATGGAGCGAAAAACCGCTCCGTTGGCGCTTTTTGAAGAGTGTCCGGTCGATCCAAGATGGCGGCCGGGCTTCAGTGCTGTCCAATGGAGAAAGTTCATGTGATGATGCATTGAGGTGATGATGATGAAGAAATTGAAGAACATGACTTGGGACATAGAGGGTCCCAAGGGAAACACCAGTGTAAAAACAAAGAACAAAGAAAAGGGGGGACAAGAAAGTCCCACGTGGCTAGAAAAAGTGTGTTTTAAGCTTGTAAGCCCCCTAACAATGAAATAGAGCTAGGGAGAATCTTGCTTGAAAATTAAAGATGAAGAGTGAAGATAATAGGACATTTTAAAAGACACACACGTCCTTTAAAAGCCTATTAATAGATGAATAGATTAGTAGATGAGATTTGTTTGCTCATCTCATAATGAGACTGCAAACTCCTCTCGGAGAGTAAGAAGAATTTGTTTAAAGTGTTGCCCACGTGGTGTGGGTTTCACTTTGAAAATTAAAGAAGAGTGAAGGTGACAGTGGGTGATTGTAATGGAAACATGAAATACAAAAACACGGACGGAAACACGTGTGTCCAAACGGTTGTCCACTTTCCGAGTGCTAAGCGGTCAGCAGACAAAAGTTCGTTCCCACGTGTCTCTAAGGACAGGACACAGAATCGCGCGGTCGACACGTGGTGTGTGTAGCCACAAGTCTCTTTCGCGATTCCACAAAAACGGTACCATGCGGTTGGCTTTGACGTGATCGAGGGCCTCCATACATGATCCCAACATAAAAAGGCGCCACGCGGTTGGCTTTGACGCTATCGAGGGCCTCCATACGTGGTTCCAACACAAAGGACGCCGCGCGGTTGGCTTTGACGTGATCGAGGGCCTCCATACGCGGTTTTACAAAGGCGCCACGTGGTCGACTTTGACGCTATCGAGGGTCTCCACACGTGGTTCCAACACAAAGGACGCCGCGCGGTTGACTTTGACGTGATCGAGGGTCTCCATACGCGGTTTTACAGACAGGCGCCACGCGGTTGACTTTGACGCTATCGAGGGTCTCCATACGTGGCTCCAACATAGAAAGGACGGACGAAGCCTCGTGAGGCACAATCACGAGACTTAGGACAAAGGACGGCTTCTGTTTACAGGTCGGAGAAGGCAGATGGAGCTATACCCCGCACCTCCACCAAATGTGAGCTTTTGACATCAACCAATATTTTATTACCAACCTTTAGATGACATTTTCATGAGATTATCAAACATGAAAATATTGTTAAGTGATTGAGCTACCCTTCTAGTTTTGAAAACACATTCTAGTTTTTGTTAAGTATTCTTTCCTGAAAGAGTGAATAATTAAGAGTTTGAAAATCAGTTGTTAATTAATTATCTTAAAGACCAAAAGTTAGGTTCTTTTTATAATTGGTCTGTTTAGAGGCTAGAATAACAGCTATATAGGTGAATTGCACTTCTACGAAAATTGTATTATACTTAAGAAATTACAATTATAGCCTTTAAACAGGCTCATTTATTGAAAAATTAATAATTCTTTTTTTTTTAATTAATAATTTTCAATTATTGAAATTTATTTATTTATTGATTTGTATACAATCGATATGCTACTATCGAAAAATCAAACAATTTATTGACTATAATATGGTATATATTTGTGAGCTTTTGACATCAACCAATATTTTATTACCAACCTTTAGATGACATTTTCTACTTTTCGTTTCTTCTCTGAGCAGTACGACACCTGCACAGAGAAGATCCGAGCTGTAGAGAGAGCTGGATGGAGATAGATTGAAGTCACTCTTCTGCATGGGGGTGAAATCAATGCAGGAGAGTGGCGGCCATCTCTCTCTCTTCCGGTTGATGCTGATATACATCTTCTCCATCGGTATTCCGACTAGAGAAGATGTTGTAGCTGCTGAGAATCGTATAGCTCCTGCCCTATGAAACCTCCGGCCTCTGAAGAGAAGTTATTTACATAAACATAGAGACAACGCTACTTCTTGTTACAACACTTTTATTCATTCCTTGTAAGAAGTACAGATACAAGGGTGAATAGTAATATACTAACTGGAAATCCTCAGGCCCATGATTTGGAATGTATCGCAAAAACAGGCAAAGGAAAGAACTGAGGAACAAAGAGGAACATGGTCCTTTTATACCTTGGACCTGTGTACACCTGCGAGGTGTAACCAGGTCCAAGTGACCATGGTCCTTTATGTATCAATCCGCCACTTGGGCATGAGTCAGAAAGGTGAGTCAGAGAGGAGGGAGGGACGGTTGAGAGTTGTTTACCCCCCAGGCTATGGTTTTGGCGGGATCACGATTTACAGGGTGTTACATATTTATTAAATAAATATTTGTATTCTCTTGTGAAATTATAACAATAGAAATGACGTCATGCACGACTAAGCCGAAACGGCGTCCTTCGTTGCCTATAGCAACCGTTGTTGTTGGCTGGTTCTGCACTGCGCATGCTCAGTAGCTGACAGGTGTGTTGGTTTTACCTGTTTTTATCTTTTCTCTTCTCCCTTCTTTGTATTTCTATTTGTTAAAGTGCAACTGTTGAAGGAAGAGGAGGTCATTCATTAAAAAAAGTCTATGGAAAGTTCATTGATATTCTTCTAATTTTGGATTTTGTTTTCTCGTGAAATTTAAACAACAACAACAAAATGTGGATAAATACTTGAGAAAAAAAAATACATAAAGGTAAATTTACTTTATTTATAGTTTTTATTATTAAATTATTTTATTAACACAATTATGTGTGTAATTTAAATTTTAATACAATAATTACTTTGCAAGTAAGCAGAGGTTCTACGACAGAGGGACAATTTAGTTCTAAAGCAGCATTAAGTTGAAATTAGTTAAAAAAAAAAATGAAGTGAAATAATTTTTTTTAAAATAAGTCCAAATTCTGATAGTTAATTTATAATTTGTTTAACGTAATTTAAAATAAACTTTTTTAGACCATTCTAAGAAATAAATACGATCAACTTTTTATTACTTTATATTATTTTATTTTATTATTTTATTTTATTATATAGTTAGTTAGTTTATTAATATTTTAGCGTAATTAAAAATAGTTTCGTTCATCTCAGAAGGCCCATGGCAGAGAGACAATTTGCTCCAAAAGCAGCATAAGAAATGCATTGTCAAAATTATCTGTTAACAAATACAATAAAAAAATGCTTCCAAGTAAACGTTAAATTTAGTTGAAATACAACAAAATAATTTGTAAAAAAAAGAAATTCAAAATTATAATAAAAATGCATTTATAATTTTCTGAACACAGTTTAAAGTAAACTTTTTTTAAAGACATTTTAAGAAATATATTAACTTTTTATTGATAGTTTAGCACAATTTAAAAATATTTTCGTTTATTTTTAAATTTTGATGCCTTTTTTGCTTGTTTAAATTATCTCTAGCCAGTTAGTTGTAAGTAGTCTTTTCGAACTGATGAATATGCAAATTTTTAATGTATAAACGCGGTTCCAAAGTTAGAATTTACAGGGAGATTGAGGACCATTTTATTAAATTTTTTGTGTGGCTATTTTTAGCCTAAATCAAACCTAATTATTTTTAAATTTAACTATTAAAATTGCTCATTAAATTAAAACTAGTTAAATAATTTTTGACAAAATGGGGAGCTGTGCGCGCGCACCCCTTTTGAAAATGCTGTAAGACCTCCATGTAAATTCTAATTTTTGCACGCGTTTTGGGTGTTTTCGTCACAAAATTTGCATATTCTTTCTAACAAAGCTTCTATAGCATAGTATTTAGAACCCACTTATGTTAAAATTATAAATTGGAATTGCCGTATAAAAGTTTATTTTTCAAGATATCATTATGAAAATACTTTTTTTTTCTTCAAGCAAATTCACCTACATACTATTCTAGTTTCTAGTTTCTAGTATGTATAACTACTGACATAATTACCTGAACTTTCATTTTAAGAATTGTGGCAAAGAGAATTTTTTTTAAGAATTAAATTATAATTAGACGTTTTTTTATAATTTGCATTTATGCAAATTAATCTAATTTGAATTTTGTGACAAAAGATGCTTAAAAACAGATTACTCTTTTATGTTTCACTGAACCTTTCTTTTATTATAATGTACTAATTATCATTTATTCATTTTGATGATAACAATTCAAAATAGATAATTTATAAAATGAGGTAAAAATGTCATGTGATTTTTAAACTGTGATCTCTCACAATTACCTTGTTTTAATGATACGTTAAGTTAACATTAAAACATTAAATGAGGAGTTTTATTATTTTCATTAAAAAGCTCATTGTGGGTCATTTTTAATTGAAGTTCTAAATAATCTATAATATATTTATTAAATTATTATTAAATTATTAAATTGGTGTCAATATAAACAGCTTTATTCATTAAGTTTTGTTTCATTTTACTAAAATAATATTTATTTAAAGGAATGATTAAGTTTTAATTGTGTTTCTAGTTTAGAAGAAGACAAAACTAGAACAGTATTTGAATCATTTAATAGTATTTTTTATGTTGGTATCTTTCAAAATAAACTCTTTTTTAAGATAATAAATTAAATAATATTGTCTGCTTCACTTCAAACTTGATAAAAAAAAAATAATAATTTATAAAAATTTCATCATTTCAACCTAAATTTAAAGGTTATTTAAAATATATTAATACGAAAATGTGATTCAGTTGCTTTTCAATAAACAAAGAGCATAAAATATTAATGAAGAAGAAATTGAAAGTATTTTTAAATACTAGAAGAAGCTAAGAAATCACTTAAGGCTATTTTCATTTTGAGATACCTTTTAAGTGATTCATTAACCATTCTAGTTTCTAATTCATTTACAATTTTTGTAAATTTTTAAAACAAAGTTTCTCCGAATTCTAAAATCAAATTTCTACAAAATACCTCAAGGTGAAAAAAAAACAATCACTATGATTCATACTGCAATGAAAAGTTCATTTTAAAAAAAATATTTTTTATATCATTTTTGTTATTGTTGTTCTAGTTTTTAAATATCTCAAGAATTTCTTTTATTAATTTCTTTTTTAAAAGCTTAATATTTGAAGCTGACTAATACCTAGTACACGCCTGACAATTTAAATGCATTTAAATGACAAACGTGTTCTACAGAGCCCCATGAAGGACAAACAAACAATATGTCGAATTCAATTTATTCAGTTAATAATCTGAAAATATTGAGTTAATACTTAAATATAAAATATATAAAGCTATTGGCAAAAAATTGATTTAATATTTCAATTTAAAATATATTAATTTAATTATTAATATATTTTAAATTGAAATACTAAATCAATTTTTATTTACTGTTCGTGCCCTTAACTGGATTCCGTATAATTCATTTAACTCATGTGTGTGTGTATAAGGTTTAAGAAAATATTTTATTCTTGAATTACATTAAAAAATTACTTGAAGTTTAACAAGAATTTCAAGTGAGGTCACTTGGAAAACAAAATAATAAAGCACCGCCTGTTCACAACAAACCCTCCCAAAAAAAGGCCAAAAAAAATGACCAAAAAAAAAACAACACAAAAGGTCATTCTTTATAATAAGAAGAAAAAATGTTAAAACTGACCTACAATTTACAATGTAACACTATTATTAAATTATGAAGATCATGAAATTTATGGCACATCAAAATAAAAACTCTTTAATCTTTTAACATTTAACCTTTGACCCGAAAACATAAAAAAATTACCAATCTAGAAATGAAATAGAGCAATGATTGCTGTTTTTTTAAAAAAAATATATCATATTGTTTATAATTTAAGGTGTTATTTTTTTCAGAGTAATTTTTTTTTTCATTAAATTATTTAACCCTTTCATAAAAACATATAAGTCATGGAAAAAATTGTATTAACGTGATTTTATGATAATGTATAATAATAATAATATAATAAAGACAATGTTCTTCTTCACTTGTCTGCTTTTTAGGGTCAAGTTAAATTTTTTTTCGTACAGAAAAAATCAGACATTTTTTTTTAGAAATTTACAGAAAGTGTTAAAAAAAATTACGATTTCATTTTGTCGTTTTTTTACGTGCGTAAAATTGTTAAAACATTAAAATGTAGAAAATACAAAAACAAGATTTTTTATTGTTTATTTATTATTTAAATGGAAATTCACTTTGAATTTGATTATTGGAATTATTTTAATTTTTTTAGATTTGTTTTAGTCAAACATAAATTAAAATAAACTGTGGTTTTTTTTTAATAATTTTAACAAAGAAAAGGTTCAACTTAAGGTGGTTTTAAAGTGTAAACGCCTCTTGAACTCATGAATATTCTGTCTTTCATTTGCAAAAAAATTAGGAGAATATTGACTGTATTTTAGAAACTAGAAGGGCAGCTTAATCACTTAACAGTATATTTTCTTGTTTATCTTTAAAATTAAACGTTTTATATCAGTTTGAAAGCTGCTTTAAAAAGACAATAGTTCGAATTATTAATTTTTGCCTATAAAAAGTATATTTTCGACAATAATAGCATCATGACCAAAATACCCTTAAGTGATTGAAACTACCCTTCTAGTTTCTTAATTTTGCTATTAAAAGACAGAATGACCAAAATACCCTTAAGTGATTGAAACTACCCTTCTAGTTTCTTAATTTTGCTATTAAAAGACAGAATGACCCCCACAAATTATGCAATGTTAATTTTATGCAAGTAAAAAAATATGTCCTGTAGTAAAAACACAAATAATTAATAATCTAAAGCAAATTTAGCTGAAATCTTTAGAAAAAATATCAAAAAATGCAAAATCAAAACGATTTTTTAATAAACGCATCATAAAATGCAAATATACAAAGATTATGCAATTTTTTACGTATTTTCCATTTTTATTTTGGATTAAACTTGATTATTATTGCACATATTTTACGCATAATGGTATCATTATGTGGCCAACAGGTGATTGAAACCGTCACTTCTTATTAGGGTTCGGACTTTTATGCAAAACTAGTTAGAGGATAGATGTCTGGTTACTACTGGTTGTCAACTACAGTTCTAACCTCTAACCAGTATTTTTAATTAGAAAAAAAAAAACATTTAAAAATGGTATTGTTGCTTAACAATTGGCTCTTCTTGGGCTACAGATTGAGAAACATTTACTTGTGAAATTGTATACAAATCCGAGTCTTAGTCATTATGCGTTTTGGTGCATTTTATATAAACTTTTGGCCTTCCTAATTAGACGTATTTAAATTATCCTGTACCCTATTGTCTTAAAATTTTAACTTCCAAAATGGGTCTAAATGTATAGTAAAACGTTTTATATTGTAAATAGCCCTAGATAATGTTACAGGTAAATAGTTTTTTAAACAATGAATTCAATTTCTAAAAAAACAAGTTTTAAAAAGACCCTTTCAAGGTTATTTATATTATACTTTATATTATTATATTTTTGACTCATTTTTTTAAAAAAATATATGAAATACAAAAACTGCTCAATCAACAACTTTTGATATTGTGATCATAGGTTAAAAATGATGAAATTTGGATTAGATTTTTAAAGCAATTTTTCATTGATCTCACTTTTATCGGTTTTGTTTAAATCTAACTAACAATGAATTGTTTCTATGTGGATATTATTAATATTTTGTTTGTGTTGTTTTTAATTCTACTGAAATAATATACATACAATGATTTATTGTGTTTAAAGTTCAAAGTTTTCTTTCGTTTAAAGGTGTTTTCGTTTTTTAACGAAGAAACAAAAACAACAATTGATTTTAATAATTGTTTCTTTGGTAATTTCTACTGTTATTTTTTGTCTATTGATGCAAAATATGCAAATGAAGGAAGAACAATTGGAATAAAAAATTCTGCTTATTTTCAGAAGCCTAAGCATTTTAAGAAGAAATTGAACGTGTTTTTAGAAACTAGAAGAGTAATAACTTAATTTATACCTTGTACACACATAAGTTAAATGAATTGAAATGAAATGTGTTTAGGTGAATTGTACGGAATCCAGTTAAGGACATGAACACCAAATAAAAATTGACTTTAATTATTAATATTTTAAATTGAAATACTAAATCAATATTTTAATGTCAGCAGTTTATATATTTATATTTAAGTATTAACTCAATATTTTCAGATTATTAACTGAATAAATTGAATTCGACATCGTTTGTTTGTCCTTCACAGGGCTCTGTAGAACACGTTTAATATTTAAATGTATTTAACTTTTTAGTAGTTTTACATTTTCCATTTTCGTTTTTGCACTTCAAGTTTAGGTCTAAACTTGGAGAGAAAAAATATAATTACCTAATAAAATGTACTTTATTTTAAAATTTAATGTTAAATTTCTTTATGAGATTCAGGTAATGTAGTTTAAGAAGTAATGTTATTTTTGTAATGCAAAATTTACTATATTTTCACTTATTAATAAGAATTTATTCTTTAGACATGAAGAATTCAATACATTCTTTGACCTGTATTTAATTTGAAATCTTAACTATTTACTGAACACTATGATATTTTCGTAGAAAGTTGTGAGGAGATTTATTTTTGAAGGAAATTTTCATCATAAATTCCAATTTGAGTAATTTGTCTCTTGGTGATATAGGAATTATCATGGTAATGCTTGTATTTTTTAGTTATAGGCCTTGTTCAGACCATGAAGTTTAATGTAAGGGCGCTGTCTAGTGCGCATGTGCGAAATGCAGGCATTCAAGCACTGCATGTTTTGGTACCTACTTCAATTGGTGCAGTTAAACAAAGCACTTGCGCAGTAGAAAGCAACCTTAGCCTATATTAAATTTATGGTCTGAATCAGGCCTTATGTTTTATGATCAATTATAATGTTATGTGTTTATATTAATATCTGAATATGATTTATTGAAACATTTCATAAGAAAAGGTTGGTTTGAGGCTATGATTTTCTAAGTCAAAAGCATCTGCCCGCTTGAGAACTCTAGCCTCTAGCCAGTCTTTTTTAACTGGTAAAAGCAGAATTGTGGTTGTTTCTAATATGGTTAGAGGTTAGTTTTATAGTCACTAGCAGCAATTGTAAACTTCAGAATTTTAGCCTCTAGCCAGTCTTTTTTTTAAATTGGTAAAAGCAGATTTGTGGTTGCTGCAAATATTATTAGAATATAGTTGTCTAGTTACTCGCCTCTATCGAATAGAGAACTATAGCCTCTAACCAGTCTTTTTAATTGGGAAAAAAAACATAATTCTGGCTGCTCTAATATTGACTAGTAATCATGATTTTTTTTTCCATGAAAATTAGTGAAATTTCACAAATTATCATATGGCTATATGATTTTTTTTGTATTGTAGAACTCTAGCCTCTATCCAGTCCTGTTTTTAACTGGAAAAAAGAAGAATTGTGGTTGCAGCTAATAATATTAGCTAAGCTAGTTTTCTAGCTACAACACAACACTGTCAATTTGAGAACTTTATAGCCTCTAACCAGTCTTTTTAATTTGGAAAGAAAAAACAATTATGGTTGTTTTTCATATTGAATCGAAACATTAAAATAAGTGAAATTTCTGAAATTCTCATTGGGTTATATGAGTTTTTTTATGCATTTTAAATAATATAATTTTGGTTTAGTCTTTTTTTTTTTTTTGCCTCACCATAAATATTTTCTCCTCCATAAGTTTCTGTTTCAAAGAAGACAAAAAAAAATTTTTGAAAATTGCTTTTTCATATAATTTAATTGACTGATTTTTTGGGGGGCATTTTCTAAGAAAAAAGTGGGCTATTTTGTTGTCTTGTGTCCGTAAAGGTGTGTGTTGGGGGAAACTTTAAAAAAAATGCATGCTTGACTCCGAGAGTTGAAAGAAAAAAAAAACGGGAATGATTTTCATCAGTTCACGGGATTTCACGTTTCACATTTGGACACAGATGCGCCTCATTGAGGTCAACACAAAAGAAACAGAAAAGGAATCCTCCAACTTATTTTTAATGTGCCCTTTTTCGGTCAAACAATTTTTAGAAACCCATCAAAGAAAAACTTTTTAAGAAAGTTTATTATAGAAACTAGAAGAGTCAAGCAAACAGAATGAATTTTCATCACAGGCAGTTCGGACAGGCAAACGGTCAGAACTTCAGTTGGCTCCACCCTTGTTAGGACGACTGGCAACTTCTAATTGGGCTGGTTTTGTAGTCTGACGTTGAAAAGGGCGGAGCATGTGACGTCAGACTACATAACCAGCCAAAATTTGTCAATATTTAGGCCCTATAGCAGAAGTGAAAAATCACTAAAGTTAAAATAAAATAAAAACTAGAATTTCATCCTCAATTTTTAAAATTTAATAACCTTTTTAAAAAATTTAGTGATTCGTTTTGTAAATTTGGCATTTTGATGTTTTTCTGCTAATACCTAGTACACACACCTGATAATTTAAATGCATTTAAATAATAAACGTGTTCTACAGAGCCCTGTGAAGGACAAACAAACAATATGTCGAATTGAATTTATTCAGTTAATAATCTCAAAATATTGAATTAATACTTAAATATAATTTATATAAACTATTGACATTAAAATATTGATTTAGTATTTCAATTTAAAAAAATATTAATAATAAAGTCAATTTTTATTTGGTGTTCATGTCCTTAACTGGATTCCGTATAATTCACCTAAACACATTTAATTTGAATTCATTTAACTCATGTACTTTAATACCTTGTACACACATGAACTAAATGAATTCAAGTTAAATGTGTTTAGGTGAATTATACGGAATCCAGTTAAGGACAAGAACATCAAATAAAAATTGACTTTATTATTAATATATTTTAAATTGAAATTTACTAAATTAATATTTTGTCAATAGTTTATATATTATTATTTAAATATTAATCTCAATATTTTCAGATTATTAACTGAATAAATTGAATTCGACCTATTGTTTGCCCTTCATAGGGCTCTGTAGAACGTGTTTAATATTTAAATGTATTTAACTTTTTAGGTGTGCATTACAAGTATAAGCTTTGTAATGCATTTGTGATAGATAAGAGGTAATGTTTGCACCTTGGCCACCTCATATGAGGCGTTTTATGACCTCATATTTGAGAAGAAAATAGCCAAATCAAGCACATCCGGAAATTGTTTTCTTTAAAAAAAATGAGGTGGAACAAAAATCACTCTTCTGGATTTCTTTACAGAACCAAGAATTAGGCTTTTAATTTTCAGTTGCCACCTAGTAGTGTCAGTCACTCGTAATTAACAAAAAATCTAATTCTCATAAAGACACCTTTTTTTTAAATTTGAGTTCCCATTTTTATATGGATTTTAATCTATAGATTAAAACGACTAAGAGAATGGGAACCTTAAATATTCTGACAAAAAAAAGTGTCTTTATGTGAATTAAAGATTTTATATTCGTTGATTACTAGGGCTCGGATTTTGATGCAAAATATCAACCGGAATGTTTCTCAATATGTGGCCCATGTGCCAATTGTGAAGTGACAATCTCGCCTTTAGATGACAAAAAATTATTCCTTCTAATTATAAAAAAAACAATGGTTAGAGGCTAGAAAATCTAATTGACAACTGATAGTAACCAGACATCTAGCCTCTCTAACCAGTTTTTTTTATTAGAAAAAAAAACTTAATTGCAATTGCTCTAATGATGATGAGGAGGAGGATTACGTCACTATTGGCACTTGGGCCACAAATTGAGAAACATTCTGTTTGATATTTTGCATCAAAATTCGAGCCCTTTTGATTAATATATATTTAACTTTTAAAGTTAATTAATTTATTTATGGTTGTTATTGGTAAATAAATGTCACTTTTAGTTTTGTGCTAATTTTTTTTTCTTCTCTACAATTGTCACATTTTGTTAAAAAATCAGTCACAAAAAAATCCCCTTTTTTGTGTTTGATTTTTAAAAAAGAAAAACTTTAATTTTAAGTTGAAAAGCAAAACGAGCCAGAAGTTCACTCTAATTACAGGCTTTTCAAAAATGGAATCTTTTTTCTTGAAGGAAGAGACTTAGAATTAAAATTTAAATTTTTGTTGAAAAAAAAGTAGAAGAAACAAAAAGAAGCCAAAAATCTTTCTGCTTCGTGAAGCATTTCTTAACATTTTTTTCCTTTCCTTTTGTTTTTTTGGTTGAAAATAAAACAAAAATCTTAAAACTTTGAACAACAAATCTTAGTGATTTTAAAGTGTAAAAAAAGCCCCTCCAATTCTGATTATAATTCTATGTCTTTCCGGGAGCAAAAAAATGTATAAGAGAAACTTGAAAACGTATTAGAAACTAGAAGGGTAGCTCAATCAATTAAGAGTATTTTCATGTTGATATATTTTTAAAAATCTTTTCATGTTAATTTGAAAACGTACGGAGCCAGTAAAGGACATGAGTTTTTTTATTTTATCTGAAATTTCAAACAAAATATCTGAAATTTCAAACAAAATATCTGAAATTTCAAACAAAATATCTAACTAAAGTATGAATCATTATGATTGAAATTTCAGATATTTTGTTTGAAATTTCAGATATTTTGTTTGAAATTTCAGATATTTTGTTTGAAATTTCAGATATTTTGTTTGAAATTTCAGATATTTTATTTGAAATGTCAGATAGTTTGTTTGAAATTTCAGATAAAATAAAAAACTCATGTCTTTTACAGGGCTCCGTAAAAACAACTCAACCATTGGGTGATATTTTTTGTTTCTTTGAAAAAGTTCATTTTGAAAGATATCCAATATTCATAGACCATTTTATATTTTATTTACTATTTTTTTTTCTTCTAATTTTTAGAGAGGATTTTTTATCAAGATGCAAAAAAAAGGCAACAAACTTTTTTGGAAAATTTGAAAAAAGAATTAGAAACTAGAAGGGGTCGCTCAATCAATTATAATATCATGTTGATATTTTTAAAAAATAAGTTTTTTGCGTCAGTTTGAAAACGGAATCCAACTTTAAGAAAGTGATATTTTTTTAATTTTCGGCTTATGAAAAGTTCATTTTGAAAGATATGATTCCTAAAACAAGATTAAAAAAAGGCAACAAACTCTCGACAAATTTGAAAAAAACAATTAGAAACTAGAAGGGGTAAGCCTACCTAAATCAATATATCATATATAAAGTCATGTATGATATCTTTTTTAAAAATAAGCTTTTTGTGTGAGCTTTGAAAACAATCCAACTTTAAGCGGATGATATTAATTTTTGTCTTAAGAAAAGTTCATTTTGAAAGATATCGCCATTTTAAATTCTGATGATTATTTCTTTTCTCGTTTTGTTTCAGTGAGGCATTTTTTTTTATAAAGATGCAAAAAAAGACGACAAACTTTCGAATATAAAAAAGCAACAAGATAAAAAGTGACTCAAGATTATTATGGGATCAGGACCTAAAGTAAAATTGAGTGATACAAAATGAATCATGTCTGGTGGTATCACATGGTTTTGCTTCTATTGGTCCTTTGTGAATTTACAATTTGGACAAATGTAGTTGTTGCACAAGGTAAGAATCTTTTGCTTTTTCTTCATGAAATTCCATTTTGTTTTAATTTTTTATGGAATTGCATTGAAAAGTCTACTAAATTTTGACAATTTCAAAAAAACAATTCAGTGGAAAAATCTTGGCCACACGGACCACTCTTAAGTGATCGAGTTCGACTGCAAAATGTCGCAGATAGCTGGGCTGTAGTTGACAAGACGCCTAACCGTTGTACATGAACGACATGCAGGACTACATTTTGCAATTGAACTCGGCCACTTTTATAAAATGTGGTTCGTGTGTGCTGTGTTTTTATTTGACTCGGCCGACTTCTGGTCGCGACCACTGTCACACCCTATTCTTTATATATATTCATGAATTTTGTTGTGGTCGGTTAAGACCACTAAAAAATACAAAATGCAGAATTCTGCTACAAATCTCTAAAAAAAATTCAAAATGCAAAATTCTGCTACAAATCTCTCAAAAAAATTTAAAATGCAAAATTCTGCTACAAATCACTAAAAAAAATTATAAATTTCTAAAAAAAAAACGTCCGAAGTCTTTGAATTATTTTCAAAAATGTTAAAATTCAAAATGTGAAATTTCCTAAAAATGCCTTAGAAGTGCTCTAATATTCCCAAGTAGTCTCCAAAAAAAATGATTCAGTGTGTTTTGCTTAAATGCAAATGAAAATTGCTCAAATTATAAAAGGTACCAACCATAGTTGTGATGAATAAAATAGCTTCAGAAATTAACCAAGTGTATCAAATAGTTAATTATAAAGCATTTGCTTATATATTTATAATGCATAGACATGCAGAAATAAGTACAATAGAATAAGCAAGACATTTTTTTTAAAAATAATACATTAGAACAAGAAATTGAAAGTGGTAGAAACTAGAATAGCAAATGAGTGGATGCCAAAAATTACTTTCATTTTAAAATGAAAGTTTCAAACTTAAATGTTTTATATAAACAGATGAATTTATTATTCTGCATTTCAGAAAAAAATTGAAAGTGTATTAGAAACTAGAACAGTAACTTAATGACTTAGAGGCTATTTTTATGTCGATATTTTTCAAAATAATTTTTTTTTATAGATTCTATATTCTAGTTTTTATAACAACATTCAAGTTTCTTTTCATTTTGCAATTGAAAGACAGAATAATCAGAAATGGAGGCCTTGTTTACACTTTAAAACTAGCTTAATGATACTTTGAGCTAATTAATTTACTATTCTAGTTTCAGTTTTTTGAACTATTGTAGTTCAATTGTAGCATAACATTATAAGGCCTTGTTTCCATTGGGGTGAAAATTTGAACTTTTTGTGAAGATTTCAACTGGTGAAATATGGAACAAACCTGGCCCATTCACTATCATAGGCAAAAGGCCACGTTTGTTCAAATTTTCACCAGTTGAACTTTTTGAAAATGCTAACTGGTGAAATATAGAACAAACGTGGCCCATTCACTATCATAGGCCACGTTTGTTAAATTTTTCACCAGTTGAAATCTTCAAAAAAAGTTCAAATTTTCGCCCTAGTGGAAACAAGACATAAGGCCTAGTTTCCATTGGGGTGAAAATTTGAACTTTTTGAAAATGCTAACTGGTGAAAAATAGAACAAACGTGGCCTTTTGCCTATGATAGTGAACGGGGCCACGTTTGTTCTATTTTTCACCAGTTGAAATCTTCACAAAAAGTTCAAATTTTCACCCCAATGGAAACAAGGCCTAAGGAATGAAAATGATGAATGAATAAATTTGAAGTTCTTCCAACTGTCTCTGTCTATGAATGATTTTAAAATAATATCAGTTTTACTGAAGGAAAAATGAAGGTGTTTTTTTTTCAAGATGGAAAAATATAACTTCTTCCATCCAATTTAAAATGGCCGAAAGGAAAAAGTGGCAGTAATTTTCTCGTTAGTTGTTTGTAACTTTGAAGATGTTTCTTCTTTTTTTTTTCAATAGCGGAACTGAATGGAGTTCGAAATAATTTTCTGTTGCCCATAGAACACAGTAATTAGACTTCTAGTTTTTTTTTTTTTTTTCATAAAGAAAAAGTTTGGTTGGTTTTTTTTTTTTTGGTGTCCAAAGTAGTAATTTCATAGCTGTCACCAATTTTCGCTTCATTAATTTTTCTTTTTTTGTCAGGTTTTTAGTGAATTTGAAATAAAGAGGAATAATGATGATGATGATGGTTGGTCACCTGTCAATTTCTGAGATTTTTTTTTTTTACAAATTTGTCTATTTGTAGAAGTTGTTTTTCACATAGGAAATGTTACTCTAAATTCTCTGAACCTCTTGGAGTTTTCTATTTTATTGAATTTATGGAGCTTTGGAGAGAGATTTGAGCTCTCATAAGCCATTTAGCCTTTTTTTTTAGATTCTTGACACGGCACACAGACCACTTTTATTGGTTGATTTTCTACTGCAAAATAGAAGTTGAGGTGTCACTTGTGTGCCAAAGGCCGGCTTCTTTCCATAGCAATACATTGTAATCATAGCTCACCAACTCACTGGTGGCGTCTTTTCACAGAAAATACATTGCAACCACAGCCCAGCCACCTGCGACAATATTTTGCAGTCGAGATTGACAACCAAAAGTGGTCGAAAAGTTGCCAAAAGTGCATTAAAGTGATTTTTGTTATTCCCTGTTTCGGAATTTTTAAATCTTTGTACTTCTAGAATTTTTCGAGGACTTCTGGAACTGTCATGAGCCCTCTTTGGCCATTTTAGGACCTTTTTTTGAGCATTTTGTTTTGTTCAATTTTGACCTTTTTGAAGAAATTCGAGATTTGTGTCCACCTCACCCCATTTTCACATTTTTTTAAAAAAAAGTTTGCATCTTTGTATTTTTGGGACTTGTTGGGCCAGTTGAGATCGTCTATGCCATTTTTATGGCTTTTTGCAGCATTTTTCTCGAAATTTGGCCGTTTATGAATTAAGTCAGAAATTTTGAACAAAAATTATCATTGTTTTTTTTTATGTTAGATGGACGGTGTTATCTTCGTGGTGGACGGTCCAGTGCCTCATTTACAGTGAGCGAATTGTTGGAAAGTGGTAATTTGAATGAGAAATTATCTTCTAAAGACAAGATCTCACTCGCAGAAAACGCCCACTGAAAATACGACTGAAAATAGAATTTATATAGTAATGTTTCTATTCTGTTTATTATTTAGATAAAAACTGAAGTTTTTATTCAAATTAGATAAAATTTTCAGTCGCATTTTCTGCAAAAAAAGAAACTTCTGCAAGAATACTGCTGAAGTTTACAGAAAACCACCATAAGTAGGCAGAAAATTATCATGAACAAGATAATTAAAAAAAATTGTAGAAAATTGTCCAAATAAAAAAAATGCATAAAAAATCTTTAAACTCTAAAAAAAATTGCAGAAAACTGCAAGAAACAGCAAGAACATTATAAAATCTAAAAAAAAATTCTGCAGAAAAAGATTTTTAAAACTGTAGAATCTTTGCAAAAAAACTGCAATAAATGTATATATTTCTGCATTTATGAGATGTGTGCCTATTAATATTAATAAATTTCATATCACAAATTATGTTGTTTTTTTAAATTTACTGTTAAATTTTTCGAATTTAAGGAGGTGTCATTGGAACTCTGGATGTGGTTGGTGACACCAGTTCCAGTTCCAATACGGAAGGAGGGGACATTGTCCTCAGTATGGTCAATGATAAGCGGAATGCTGCAAACTTTGTGGACATTATATCGGAAACAAAAACTCTTATTTTAAAAGGAAAGTTGGACAAAGAGGTTAGTTTTGCTTTTTCTTTTCAAGTCAATGTTGTGAAAATTACAAGAAAATGCGTGACCGTGATGGTCATTTAAAATATGAACGTTTTTTTTTTGTTGCTTAGATATTATGTGAGCATTTTTTTATTTCTATGGTTGATTTTTTCTTTTATTTCTGATTATTTATTCAAGGGTGTTGAGGGTCCAAGCAGTTTACAAGTAAATGTCAAATGTGAGAAGAAAAATAGTCAAGATCCTGTGAGTTTTTTTTTGTTATTAGCATTCTTTATGTTTGTCTTTTGTTATTATTATGTATTATTATTCAATGTGGAGGGGTTTTTTATGAAGAAAAGAAAAACTTAAAACTTGGGAATGGATTCAGGTCTTTTTATACTATTTTAATTAACAACAATGTTTAAAAAAAACACCGACACACAAAAAAGAGACAATGTAGATGTGGCTGTACACACATACAGTACACTGTACATAGGATGTGCGAACACAGAACAAAAAAAAAAATGCTGCCTAAATGGACACAAATGCAAAATTTTCACAACTGGGGAAAAAAGTGGACATGTCCCATACACACATTAGGGAACTCTGCAACTGGTAATCATGAAACACCCTAATTTTAATGGCATATCTTTGATAACAACAACAATGGATTGCAATTCAAATGACATTGCAAGTCATGTGGAACAAAAAAAGCCAGGGACGACAGCTGTACAGCTTCTTGCTAGAGGTTTCCCCATCAAGCAGGTGTCTATTGATGGCTAAACTATTGTGCAGCTTTTTAAGGGCGTTCTGAAACATATCACTGTCGATTTCAACTGTTGCATCATGAATTAAGAGTGCTCTAAAGCTACAATCACATTGGCAATATTTAAAGCAAGATTCAATGCAATGCGTCCTTGAATTAATTACAATTGCCAATGTCTTGCAAGACTTACGAGTGTAAAAGTGGTTTCTTGCACACTATTTTACAGAAAACATTCATTTTTGTTGTTTGTTTTTTGCAAGGAACTGTGCAAAATTTACAACACTGTGTCACTTATTTCTTGCATGGAATCTTGCAACAAAAAAATGGCTACAGAATGGCAACTAGATTCGTGGCAAGAAGCAAGGTGGCCAGGTTTGTTATGAACTTATGAGTATTAGATACAGTTAGCCATATGAAACTGAAGACATTCTAGATACACAGCACTTCAAAAAAGCTCTTGTGAGCTTTGCAGCAGCAGCAGCAGCAGTAGTTTTTGGAGGCAAAAAAAACATTTGGTGTTTGGACCTAACAATAGACAAATGATATTTGTCTATTGTTAGGTCCAACACCAAGAACCAGCCATTACATGCAGACAGTGAAGAGATTTGTCACAAATCTCTTCACTGTCTGCATGTAATTGCTGGTCACCTGTGGTGACTGTGTTTTTGATGAGGGTCCTGAAGATTTTCCGTAAGTGAGCTTTAAAATAGGGCTTTAACTAAGTCTTTAAGTAATGTACAAACTGAAAAAGTGGACACACACATGCTAGATGTTCACAACTTGGAAAAAGTGGACACAAACACAAAAAAGTGGACTCATACACACAGAACTGGACTGAAACTCATAAGAAGATACATAAAATGTGGGGATACCCAGAAACATACAGAAACAATGGACACAAACATACATGTTAAAATAATGGCTACACTAAAAACAAAAAGTGGACAGACACAATTAAGGAGAGAAGAGACGCACAGAAGAAAAAAATGGCTTCAAATTAAGAGGAAAAAAAAATACACGAAAAATATTAAAATGTTTTAATTGCTTCGAGCTATTAAAGCATTTAACTAGCATGAAGAGAAAAAAAACGACAGATTAATTAACGCAAAAGTAATTTAGTAGAAGGAACAAAAACATGTTGTGTGATTTTTAATATTTTCTTAATGGTGTTTTGACACCTGGTTGAGAGTTCAACTTAAAAATTCATCCATCTCGTTATAAAAATAACCCTTTTTTTTGCTTCTTCTTCAGGATGATTATAAATAATACCTGATAAAACACACCTTTAGAAAAATGTTTATATTATACAAATGGCATTTTTGCCCTTTTGACCAACAGTTCAGTTATTTTTTTCCTCCAAACCTTTCCTTATTAATTTTCTACTTGTTATTATTCTTCTTACTTCAAGTGTGTACACACATTAATTATAATAAGTCATAATAATAAGAAGAAGAAGATATGAACATTAAAATAATATAATAGAAGATAATATTACTAAGTGTGTATAGTGTGATCTTTATTGAAATAGATCGTGAAATGAGAATGAGGTGTCTTCATTTATTTTTATTTTTTAAGCAGAACTTTAAAAATAAGTTCTCATCTTCTTCTTCTTCTTCCACCCCCCTAAAGTTCTCATTCTCACGAACATAAATCTCCCCTTCATGATGGAGTCAGTCAATGTGTGAACTGGTCTCAAATTGCTTTTTTTCATGCCATATTACACATACACAAATACAGCCTAATACCATGAAAAAAAATTGGTGGCATACATTTCAAACAGCAATTAAAGAAAATCACATCAATTAAATTGAACAACTGATTTTAGAATTCTGGTTATTCAGTGTTTCAGAAGAAGAAAAATTAAGAAATAAATACTTTGAAAGTGTTTTAGAAACTAGAAGGGCCTTGTACACCACACACATGAGTTAAATGAATTCATATTAAATGTGTTTAGGTGAATTATACGGAATCCAGTTAAGGACATGAACACCAAATAAAAATTGACTTTAATTATTAATATTTTAAAAATTGAAATACTAAACCAATATTTTAATGTCAATAGTTTATATAAAGTATATATTTAATTATTAACTCAATATTTTCAGATTATTAACTGAATAAATTGAATTCGACATATTGTTTGTTTGTCCTTCACGGGGCTCTGTAGAACACGGTTATTATTTAAATGCATTTAAATTATCACGTGTGAACTAGGTATTATACCTTGTACACACGTGAGTTAAAGGAATTCATATTGAATGTGTTTAAGTGAATTATACGAAATCCAGTTAAGGACATGAACCAAATAAAAATTGACTTTAATTATTAATATTTTAAATTGAAATTTACTAAACCAATATTTTAATGTCAATAGTTTATCTAATTATATTTAAGTATTAACTCAATATTTTCAGATTATTAACTAAATAAATTGAATTCGACATATTGTTCGTTTGTCCTTCACAGGGCTCTGTAGAACACCGTTATTATTTAAATGCATTTAAATTATCACGTGTGAACCAGGTATTAGGGTATCACGTGAGGGTATTTTCATGTTAATATATTTTAAAATAAGCTTTTTTATATTAATGTTTGAGAATAACCAAACTTTAAGCAGACGTTTTTTTTAATTTTAATTTATAAATAGTTTATTTTGAAAGACATGGAAATATTTTCAAATGTTTGAGCCACCCTTCGAGTTTCTAATTTACTTTCAATTTCGCCTGAAGGATAGACCACATAAAAGCTACGTGGAGCTTTTTCAGTAGCTAAACTCAGTTAGCAAACTCCAGAGGAGTCCAAATCATATCTCCTCTTGAGTGATCAAATAATCATTGACTGATCAGGCATTTTACAAAAATAAAAGTAATTGAAAAGTAATTAGATTTCTAACAAAAAATAATTACAATTACAAAATTACATGTTTTCAAAAGTAATGTGACAAATTACAAATTAATAAAAAAACAAGTTATTTAATTACAGTAATTCATTACTTTTGGCAAATTACTTTTCAACAATGCAACAACAAAAAAAAGTTCAAAGGTGATGTTTGAGGATTTTTTTTTAGGGTCAGAACAGTTTTAATAAATAAAGAAATATTGGCCAAATATGATGTGATAGAGGCTATAAGGCCATCTACCCCATAACTCAGTATTAACACACTGACTTCTCACCTGACTGAGACTTGTTTTTAAATTCTAACTTCTTTGAATCCCTCACCCCCACCTACAATACACCTCTAATTTTTTTTTTGAAAATAACCGGAAATGAGTTCACTGTAGCGTGCCACCGTGCCATTATTTTTTTTTATCAATGTTTTTCTTCACTTTCTCAAGAGAGGGGAGGAGGACCTTTGAAGAGGGGATAAAGGTAGATGGATGGGGAGGAAGGGGGTAGAGGATAGTGGAGGTGGAAGGGTTCCGCTTCCCCTACTTTTATAATCCTATCCTATTTTTTGAAATGGATTTATAAACACAGGGAACAAAAAGAGGAAACATAGGTTCAAATTCATGAAGAAAAATTGGCACTTGTACTTCATCTTGAAACCTCTATGTAGGGTACCAAAATTGAAAAAAAAAAACACTGTTCAAAATATTCAATGAAATAGGATGTTTTATGTTGGAACTCTGTTTAGAGGTTTCTATTTGAAATGAATATAAGGTTTTCGTCTTGAATTCGGGCCATAGTTGAGGGTACACTTTTAATAAAGCCTCATAATTATTTTCATAAAAAAATATTTCTAACCTCTTCATGTCATATTTAGATTTTTTTCCCATCCATTGTTTATTCATGAAGCATATTTCCATCAAAAAAAAATATTAAAAATTGCATTTTAATGACTTTGTTGAGTTTGTAAGATTTTTTGCCGCACCTTGTATTATAATCCTTCTCATTTTTTCTTTATGAGTTTTTGTTAAAATCCTCTTTAATTATCTGTTGATAATTATTTAAATTTTTGCTTTGTGTGTCTAATTAGTAATTATTAATGAAACACCGCAAAAGTACAAAAAAATAGTGCAGAATAGTTTTTTTTTTACTCTTTATGGTGAAAACAACCAACAAAATTTGCTAAAAATTCTAGTTTTTTAAAAAATACAAATTTTTATTTTAGAAACAACTTCAATGAATTAAAAGTTTGTTATAAATATTTAAAAAAAATTGTTTTTCCAATCAAAAAGAGGCTAAGAGGCTTAAATGCTAAAACCTTAGAACTTTTTGAGAGAATTAACTACTAGCCTCTAAACAAAACGTTTTGATTTAAAAAAAGCATAATTTTTGGCCTGAGTTATAAACTAGAATAGGAGATACGGTTATGCAAAAGAAGAATATTTATATTTTTTTAAAATTAAACTTTTTTAATGTCAATTTTTTAAAATCATTTTACACAAGGTATCTTTATGCTTTTTATGTGGCTTTTTTTTTGCAAGTTCTGCTTTTGTAGGTATTTTTGCAATTTCTACTTTTTGAGGCATTTTTTAAATTTCTACCCTTTAAAATGTAACTAAATAACAGTTTTATGTCTCAATGAAAAAATTGAGGTATGTTTTGTGTGCGGAATAAAGGAGTGGACTCAACTCTTTAGTGTTCCTCAAGAGACACTTTTGATTTGCCCTGGGATTTTATTTATGGCTGTTTTTGTGGCTGATTCTTTGGAACAAAGTTAATTGTTTGTGCTAATGCCTTTGTTTTGTGTGGCTTTCATGGTGATTTTCAATGAAAAAAGAATGAGATGAATGAAGAAGAAGGGGTGGCTTTTATTTTAGAATAGGGGGAAAAAAGGGAACCTCGTTTCACCTACTAACATAATTGCGTCCTTTCAATGAATATCTAATTTTTGATTAACCCTCCTTTTATTATAGGACAGGGAGGTTCAATAAAAAAAAGAGAGTGGAAATAAAAGTCAGTAGGGGTTCAAATTAGTGACCGGTGTCCATGTTTGGTTGGTATTATAGCAATGAGAGGGGGGGGGGAGGGGTTGGATAACAAAAAGTTACTTTGTCATTTTCATGACTGGAAATTTCATGGTTAAGACTAGACTTGAAGTGGAAGTGAAATTATTTTTAAAACATATTTTACTAACTGAAATGTATTAATAATAAAATATGAAAGTCATTAACATGTGGTTTATTCAGGTGTTGATACACAACAATCATACAACAGTAACAACATGGGCCGGGGCCTCCTTTGAAAATATATTGCAGGCGATTTCTAAATTTTGCATGAATTTTTTGATAACTGGCAAAAATTTTAGCCTACATTTCGAGTTGATGACAAAAATTAGATTATTTGTTCATGAAGTTTATTGACAAATTTTTACATGAAGATGTTCTAAAAAAATATATGTAGTTTTTGATTTCAAATGGAATATTTTCATGAAATATTAACCATAAATTGATGAAATTTAACAAAAAAACGTTTTTTGTTTTAATTTGGGTTACTATTTATTTTTTTTTTACATAGTTTTACATAAATATAAATAAATTACACACAAATAGAAACATATTTCTCTGAGATTTTCTATGAAGATGAACTCTTTTTTTTGTCTATGATTTTTGTTTCTGCTTGGTAGACTTCCACTGTGACAATTATCTCATACATTTATCAGTTCAGTTGTTCAGAAACAGTAGTAAAGTCGTTGTTGTAGGCCTACCTTTTTTTTTTTTTTGGTTGTTTTGTCAATGTGTGTTCTACATCCTGAATTAACTCCCTTATTTTATATATAAGAAACATAATTGACATTATTTCTTAAAAAAGAAAATTCATTCTTTATAAAACTATATACTCATTTTAACAATGATCCCATTTCCTGTGGTTATTTTTTTTTGTTGTGTATAATGATTAAGATGTTCTTGTTTGTTTAAGATAATTAACTTTTTTTTTAATTTAATGAATTGTTTTTTTGTTTAATCATTTTATAGTCAATTTTAATTCCCGCAAGGATTGTTGTACAAGACGCCAATGATAATGTGCCTAATTTTGTGAACACACCTTATGTACTTCAATTAAGTGAGGTAGGATTTATAACACGTCACATGTAATTAATACCTCTTATTTTAATAATTAATTTTCAGAATTTTCTTAACAGGATGTTGCTTTAATTTAAATTATGTCTGTAATTAATTTTTTTTATAAAATAAGACAGTAAATTTGGTGAATAGAATTCAGAACAAAAAAAAATATACAAAGTTTATGTTTGTTCTTTAGAAGAAAACTTAAGGTGGGTTTAAAGTGGAAAATTGCCCCATGAACTCTTATGTTTATTGTATCTTTCAGGAGTAAAATTAAGTAAAAATCTAGTGTTTTAGAAACTGGAAGGGTAGCTCAATCTCTTAAAGCTATTTTTATATTGATATCTTTCAAAATAAGCTTTTTATGTGAGTTTGAAAATGACATACTTTTTTTTTAATTTTTGTCTATAAAAAGTTTATTTTGAAATATATCAACATGAAAATATCCTTAAGTAATTGAGCCTACCCTTCTAGTTTTTAAAACACTTTCTAGTTTTTTTCTTAATTTTACTCTTCTGAAAGACAGTATAATTAGAATTCGAAAGTCAGCTGTACATAAATTAATTAGTAAAATTTTTACATTTGACACACTTTTTTGGGCCACTTTCAGTGGAAGAGGGCCCTTAGGACTATAATAAGACTTAGCCCCACCCACTATACTCCACCCATAGCAACGACCTTAATGATTAAAAATTAAGATATAATTAAATTTTCTAAATGACTGATAAGAATGAATGTTTAATGCAATAGGCAACACCTATTCAATGCAAATGTGATGCATTTAAGGAAATAATTTACATAATTTGCATATTATTAATTTATTGCTGTTTTTTAAGATCACTTTCAATGGATTACATTTAATTTAATTTAATAGGCAATGACACCAGGAATGTTAATAACGCCTAATATTGTAAAGGCGTTTGATAAAGATCAACCTGGTCCATTTAGTACAATTGAATACAGTGTTGAACCCGGGCCACATTCTGTAAGTCATCAATGATCATCTTTTATTGGCTCTTTTTTTATTTTAATATGTTTTAATTTGAAATATGTTTAATCTTCTTTTCAGCATTATCTGTCTTTTCAAAGTGCAATGTCTCCAGTTTTAGTTCTTCGAAGTCCGCTCGACTTCGAAACTTTACCAAAGTTTTCAATTACAATCAAAATACAGGTGTTGATTTAGTTAAAAAAATTATATTTTAAAATGAAACATCAATAAATCTTAAAGAGTGTAATACTTGCAAAGTTCGAATATTAACCCTTTTTAAATATGCAATTTTGAGGAAAGTTTTTTTAAAGTTTTGTCAGAAACTAGAATAGTAACTGAATGTGGTAAATGCATTTTTATGACAATATCTTTCAAAATTAGCTTTTTATTTATGAAAATGGACAAAAATTGCAAAACATATCTTGTTGATAATTTAGGCAATTTTAAATAAACAATTTTAAGGTGAAATTTACAGAAGAAAATTCAGTGAAAATAAATTTAGCATATCCGCCGACTATTCTAGTTTCTAACAAACTTTATAGCACATCGACTATTCTAGTTTCTAATAAACTATTTTTTCTTCTTCTTGTGGGACACCTAGGCTTAACTGTTAAACCCACCTGTGACCTGTTCGATGCATAGTAGATCTAATATTGGTTAATTATTTTATTTAGGACAAAGGTCAACCACCACTGGTCAACAAAACCACATTGACTGTTCACGTTCTGGATGCAGATGACCAGAACCCAAAGTTTCTTAATCAGCCATATACTGCCATTTTACCAGAAACTAATTTACCAGTATGTGTTTATTGGACAGTCCGAATTGGCTCAACTGGTCAACATTGATTCTTGACCACTTGATTTCGTGATTTTGTTTTTCTAGGGTGATGTTTTGGAAATTTCTCCTTCGAACATCAAAGCCGAAGATCAGGATCGAGATCTTAATGTATCGGTCAGCTACACTTTTGATTCTGGTAAAAAACAAAAACTGACCACTGGGATTATTTTTTGCTTTTAAGTTGCCATCAAATGAACCACATTGTGGTGCCACAAAGTACTTTATGCGGCTTGCTTCATATGGACTACATTGTGGTCCTACAAAACAATGACATACTTGTATCGCATGTATGTCATACACAGTTATGACCTTGACGATTACAGACAAATAGGCGGTGGTCACCACTTCTGCATGGAAAGTGCCACTGTGGTGCCACAACCAGTGGTGATGGCAGCTTGTTGAACAAATATTATGTATTCAGTGGTCTGCTAAAAACTACCACTTAATGTGATGCCACAAAGTGGTTCATGTGAAGCTTTCCTTATGAGTGAGGTAATTTTTGATGTATGTATTTTTAGAAACTGTGGATAGTAGTTATTTCGAGATCGATTCGGAGACTGGATTAGTGTCTCTGTATTCGGCGATTCCTCAGGATATGGCATTTCCCATTACCCTGGTTGTGAGGGTAAGAAACCTCTTCATAAAACATGCTTGGCCATCACATGCTTGCAATAGATTCTATTTTTTTTTTAAAATAAAAAACGACGAGAACTTTGATTTAAAGCAACATATTAAAGAATTTCAACATGTGTTTGAAATTTAGAAGAGTAACTTTATTTATCATCATGAAAATTACGTATAGGCACTTAAATTTTACTCTTCTAGTTTTTTAAAAATAAATTTTGAAGTTCTGCTTTAAGGTAGCGTTTTCGTCATATTTTTTTGTTTCTGTGCCTTTTTTAAAATATTGTTTAGTAAAAATGAATTGTGTGTTTTATCAGGCGACTCAGGTGGACAATGAAGACCGTCGTGCGCTCACAACACTGACCGTCTCTCGAAGTGCCCTTTTCAATGGGCTCCACTTTCTCTCCCCTCTTTACCACCTCAACGTACCGGAAAACCTTCCAGTTAACAGCGTTTTATTAAGACTTCAAACAAACCGTCCTTACGATCAAGTGAGTGTGCATTTGCACTTTGAAATAATTAATTATTTTTTTACTAATTATTATTTTCTAATTATAATTATCAGCACCTTTTATTTGACCTGAAGGACAACTTCAATGGACAGTTCTCAATTACAAACAGGTAGTTTTTGTCCTTTGTTTTATTAGGGTAGACATTTGCAAAAATATGCGAATGAAAGTCTCATGTTATTTTGCATTGACAGATACAACTTTCAAAAATTCAAAACGTTTTAGAAACTAGAAGAGTTATTGAGATTCACTTATGATGTTTTTTAATGTTATCTTTCAAACGAATATTTTTATGTTATTTTAAAAAATGATTTTTTTTTAGAAACTAGAAGAACATTTTTCTGTTGCCTATATCTTAAAACGTGAATTTTTAGAAGCTAGAAGAGTAATTGATTCATTTTAAAAAATATTTTTTTGTTATCTTTAAAAATTGTTTTAGAAACTAGAAGAGTAATTGTGATTCACTTATGAGGTTTTTTAATGTTATCTTTCAAAATGATTTTTTTTAGAAAGTTGGAGAGTAAACTGATTCATTTACGAATATTTTTATGTTATTTTAAAAAATGATTTTTTTTAGAAACTAGAAGAACATTTTTCTGTTGCTATATTTTAAAAAGTGAATTTTTAGAAGCTAGAAGAGTAATTGATTCATTTTAAAAAATATTTTTTTGTTTTATTTAAAAATTGTTTCAGAAACTAGAGAGTATTTTTATTTTAACATATTTAAAAATGATTTTTTTTTTTAGAAACTAGAAGAGTATTCTAAGCATTTTTCTATTGATACTTTCAAAACGACATTTTTTTTTGCTAGTTCTGTCCAAATCCATAGCCATAAAAAGTTTATTTTAAAGATACCTAACATGAGATCTTTTTAAAAGATACAGTTACTAACTTACTCTTCTAGTTTTCAAAAATAAATTTAAAGTTATCTTAAATTTATTTGTACAAAACGCCGAATAACAAAAGTTTCAAGTCACATTTTAAGTTTCTAAATAAATAATTTATTTTGTAGTGGAGAGCTGATACTAAAATCGCCACTCGATTACGAAGAAATCGAGAAAATGGTGCTCGACATCGAAGTGTCTTCGGGTTTAATGGTAAAAAAGTTCACAATTTACATTTGATGTGTTTTAAATTTCAATATATGTAGTTTTTTTTTTCATTTCTTATTTTTTTGTAGCATGACGCCACTAGGATTGAAGTGAACGTGATCGACGTTAACGAACATGATCCCAAATTCGACAGTGTCGTTTATCGGTTTGTTGCTTCGGCGGTCGACGTTGACCATGGAAGTCCGATCGGCTACATCAAGGCGTCGGACAGTGATCGTAATGACCGCATATCTCTGACCATTGTTGGAGCCAATGCAAAGTATTTATACTTTTGATTTTTTTTATGTACCGGTAAATTAATTTAAATTGTATTTGTTTACTTTAAATTACATTATTTTAACCTTTATTAAGTAGCTCAAATTTAAATAATTTTGAATATTAATAACGTAATATTTTAGTAACTAGAAGAGTAGGTGACAAATTTGACGATATTATATTTTCAAATAAACTTTTTAAGAGAGTATAAAATGGCCCATTTTGAATTTTTTTTTAGGAAAGATCTTAAAAAAAATTATTTTCTTGTCAACACAGAGCGTTTCGCTTGGATAAAGATGGTGGACTTTACGTTCAAAATGCATCTTTACTGAACAGCACGACGGCACATTTGGTTGTGGTGGCCACCGACAACGGAACTCCACCGAGAAGTTCTTCGACACCTCTCGAAGTGAAAGTTCCCGAAGAACTTATCTCGATTGCCGGCACTTTCACACTGGACAGTACTTATGCTCTCGTAATTATTTTCGGAGTTGCTTTAGTTGTTCTCTTTATGGTGACCATCGTCTTGGCAGTTCACATTGCCAAAAGGTAAAAAAATTCCACCTTTCTCGTGTTTCTCTACGGTGTGTGGCTGTGATGCGATGACTTACGACGAATATGTTTCTAAATTTTTTTTTTAAAGAAAGCACAAAAGGGATCGTGTCGGCATCACACCTATTTATCAGAGTCATCGCCCACTCGGCAAAATGGCTGGCTACATGACAAACGGTGACCTATTTGCTCATCATAAACTTCCAGCATGTAGCAGTAGTGGTAACAGTCCGGCTTCGAGTGACACTGACAACAATCATCATCAGCATCATCTTCATAGTGTCGGTCTTACAAATCCTGTCTTCCACGAGAGCCCACCGTCACGTAACGGGCACGGACTCAAGCCACGCGTCACTTGTGTCGTGTCGGCCTCTTCCACCGACGAGACCAGTTCGAACGGTGATTACGAGGAGGACAGACTCGGTCGTAACAATCGATACGGTGTCCACAGTGGTAACGGAGTCAGAGAGGAAATGAAAGTGTCGTGTTGTTGTCACGAAGAAGAAGAGGAAGATGAAGAGCTCCGAGGTGTCGAAGAAGAGGATGATGATGATGACGAAGAAGAAGATGGGGATGGGGATGAAGAAATGGACAAAAAAGCTCTCGAAGATAACAACTTCGAGATAGCAAGAGTGAAATGTTCTACCTTTCTGCAAGGAAACAATCAAAGTTTATTAGCCAAAAGAAGTTCGATGAAAGTACGGAATAGTACGCATTCGGTGCCACGAAGAGTTAAGAAACTCAGTTGGGAAGACGAGAAGGTACAAACGGTTAGTAAAATCAACTTCGATTTTTAAAGTCCTTGTTGAAATTCAATTTAAAATGTGACTGTCATTTAAAAGATTTAACATCTAATGTGAAAAGTGTTTGAGAAACTAGAAGAGTAACTGTATCATCAGGCCGTGGGTTCAACGGACCCTAGAAAGCCCACAAAAACCTATAAATTAAAAAAGTGGAAAAACTCGATAAAATGAGGAAAAATCGGTTTGCTTTTTTTTTTTAAAAAACCAGCCAAGAATCGAAAGATGTTTCAATGCCCTGAAAATCACTTAGGATTCTACGGAAGGCCGGAAAAAATCAATAAATACAATAAAGTTTAAAGACAAAAAAACGGCCAAAAATCATAAAGTGTATTTAAATGTTCAAAAAAATACTAAAAAAAAGGCCTCAATCTAATTTCTAAAACACTTTCAATTCCTTCTTAACATTGCTGCTGAAACACAGAATATCCCGAATTCTATTCTATTGTTTTATTATCTTCATTTGCATATTTAACAAACTAGGCTATTTAAACATCGTTTTTTTTGTGTGTTTCAGGCAACAGTGACGACACCTCAACTGGATCCCGAAGTAAGCGTAACACCGTACTTAAACAAACATTCCAAAACGTTAGAACATCCCGACTTAACAGTCTACTTTTAGGTAATGTGGTCTTGACCACTTTGACTGCTTGGTCAATGGTCAATTTTCACATGTAACATATCTTCCACTGTTACGATATTACTTGAGAGAAGATATGTTACAAGTAGTTATTGACCAGTTAGTCGTAAATGTCTATAGCAATCGATTGCTATGTGGTGCCACCACCACAAAAATGCTATTTTGAAAACAGATTTACGAGAAAAGAAATGTGTTTTTTTGTACAGATCTCATTTAATAGATATTTTTTTATACATTCGAGAACAAAATACAAATATTATATATATATATCTACTGAAATCAATAATAAATTACAGAGGAAAACAAACGTTGATTTCCGTAACTGAAAAAAAAATCTAATAGAATATTCGTAAAAACTACAAAATATCATCGCAGGGTTGTTGTTTCGTATTGATTTCGGCAATTAGGGACTGAACTAGAGCTTCTGGTGTTACTTTGTGGCCCAGAAAATCTGAAGAAAAAAGAAAGTCGGAATTTTATTTTATGTTAGAAATGAGGAGCGGATTTATATGTAATTGCGTATATATCATTTGCAAAAAATATGCAAAAAATATGCTTTGAAACAACAACATTAATGTTAAAAGGTTGTAAATTGACAAAAATACATTTATTTTAAAAATGTTAATGCATATTATGCAAATGTGTATTTATATACTCTAGTATATATGTGCATATTTGCATATTTATTGCTGTTATTAAACTAGAAATTCTGTTTTCTATGTAATTGGTACTTTATGCAAATTATACAACAAAATAATTTGACAAAAACATTTAATAAAAATTTGAAATGTTAGTTGATTTACAATTTATTTATATTTTTTACTTACTTTTTTCTGGCATATAAATGTTTATTTATATTTTTTAAACAAAAACTAAGTTATTTTTTGTGTGTAATTCATATATTTATGATAAATTACACACAAAACATTTTAAAAACAATTTGAAAAGTTTAATAAAGATTAACAAAATTATGAGAAAATTTGAAAAACTAAAGAAAAAATTTGGAAAAATTAAAATTACTATAGAATAAAATGAAAGAAAATTTAAAATAATTCTAGAAAAAATTGTAAATAAATAATTAAAATTGAAAAAAATGAAAAAATCCGAGAAATTAAATTAAAATTATGAAAAAATATTAAATTAAAATTATGAAAAATTATTAAATTAAAATTATGAAAAGTTATTAAATTAAAATTATGAAAATTATTAAAATTATTAAATAATGCATATAAATCCGTTCTTTAGTCACATCGATGCGAAAGAAAGTTGCCGTAATAAGAAAAAACAACCTTCTAAAAGTTGTTTCGGAGGCCTTCCACCTCCGTGAGCCAGAATCTGTCGTCGATAACGCTCTCCGGCTTCTCGATCGAACGGATCTTTTTGAAATTCCTGTTGCCAAATCCAAGAAGCGACCGCTTTAGACATTAGATAAGCGTAATACTTTGCTCCATAACCGATCAAATGTCCGAAACGGAGCTGCAAAGCCTTTTAAAAAAAAACCAACCAAACTCAGTGATTTTTCGTTCGAAGTGTCGTTAAGTGATGGCGTAATTTACTGTTTCTGGTTCGTGAAGAATGCTGTAATACCGCGCTTGAACTTCTTTAAGTGTGTCCGATGTCGTACTAGTAACTCCTTTGAGTTCTCCGTGATAACTTTGGTCCAACATGGAATAGAAGATTTGTAATTGCATTTCGCTTGCGCAAAGTGCGTTACGAGATCTACAAAGTTCCGTTAGCATGTCGTAAGGAATCGGTTCTCCAGTTTTGTAATTGCGAGCAAATTTGGAAAGAACCTTAATTAACGGGACAAGCATTTGTTAATTTTTAATTCTCGTTAACTAACGACACATTTTGTACTCTTGGATCAGAGGCAAAATATTCCATGAGGACAGATGGAACTTCGGCAAAGTCGGTGCTGCATCGTGTCCCTAAAAATGATTCAAGTGTCACGGATTTTCTCGAGTGACTAGATTGAAAGTAACTTTGTTGCTTCGAAGCAGCTACTTTCTAACTTTCAATATTATTTTTGAAAGTAACTTAATCCGTTACTTTGAGGATTATTGAAACAGTTTGAATATCAGAAATTTCAGTCAGTAAAATTCTTAGAAGGAAATTTTTCAAGAGAAAAATTCAAAACTTTGTTAGAAACTAGAATACGCAAACTCTTCTTATTTTGTTATTTTCAGAAGTTGCCACACTAAACAGAAATTGAAAGTGTTAGAAACTAGAATGGTTAGTTGAATATCACTTAATAGTATTTTCATGTTAATATCTTTCAAAATTCACTTTTTACAGACAAAAAATTTCAAAATTATTGTTTGCTTACAAATTTTCGTCATTTTCAAATTGATATAAAAAGTTTATTTTGAAATATATCAAACATGAAAAATAAAGTTAAATGATTGAGGAGCTAACCTTCTAGTCTCCAAAACATCTCAAATTTCTCTTAATTTTGCTTCTGAAACACAAAATAACCAGAGTTCTAATGGCGTTTACACACGTTTTCTAATTTGCATATTGATTATTAATTTGTAGAGTAGCCACAATGTTTTTTTTTTTAATTCAATCAGATGGAATGGTTAGAGGCTAGAATTTTCTAGTCTTTTAAGTAGAAAACTATCCTCTAACGAATCCATTTGATCTGGGAAAAAAGGAGTAAAGTGCCTGTGACGTGCTGATATTTGGTGCGTGCCAACATGGAATGCATAGCGTGTCCCATTTCGTGGAAAAGGTTCTCGACCATTCCTGGAGTCAATAGAGACGGACTCGTCCATGTCGGAGTCGGAAAATTGAGCACCAAGACCACAACAGGCAACTGAAACAGAAAAAAAAAACGCACCCTGTATATTAGTAAACGAATTTAAATTTAAACTTGTTTAAAAGTTGGTTCGGACTTGATACGAATTGTTCGGTAACTCTCGGCCTCCACGGATCGTAAAGTGACAGTCCTACAAAAACACGATTAAGGAAACGAGTTAAGTTGGTTTTGAGTGTAAAAAGCATCCTTTCGAACTCGGAATATTCTGTCTTTCAGGAGAGCAAAATGAAGAGAAACTTGAAAGAGTTTTAGAAACTAGAAGGGTAGCTAAATCACTTAAGGATATTTTCATTGTTTTTGAAATCTTTCAAAATAAGCTTTTTATTTGAGTTTAAAAATGACATAACCTCAAAGCAGACGATCTATTAATTTTAATTGTCGTCAATAAAAACATTTATTTTGAAAGATACTCGGCAACCATTCTAGTTTCTAAAATACTTTCAATTTCTCATCAGGATCTTGCTTTTCTGAAAACACAAAATTAACCCACTTGTGTTCGAAAAAGAAAATCAACCGTTTTATTAAAACGTTTTCGTAGTTTCGATCCGTACTTGGTTCGGTTTTCCGTTCCGCTCTAAGAAATCGCAATAAATGTATCCAAGAGTTCCTTCCGTTTTATGAACTACGGCCAGTTTATGGATATCCGGTGCCCAGATTTCATCGAAACTCGTAGGTTGTAATTCCAACGTGACGTCATAAAGTTTATTGAATAAGTAATTTAATCCTTCCATGCAACCACCCAATGAGAAATAAGGTGAAAAATCGGACGAATCCAATTTGAATCTAAAACATTTTTTTTTAAAGTCGTATGATTTAAACATTTTCTCGTAATTTGAAATTTTAATTTCATTTAAGATTAACTTCTGTTGTTTTAGTAAAGCACTTAAGTACGGCGCATCCCACATATTTAATTCTTTCTGAAAAAAAAAATAACAGAATTTCAACTTTTGTTTAGGTTTTTCAGAGTCGAGCGACTTTTAGTGGTCCAGTTGGACTGCAAAAAGTGGTCACAAAAGCAACGACCGGTAGCTATGCTGTTGTTGACAATGTGTAGCTATGAAAAGTATCCGTAAAGGGTACACATAAGCGGCTTCTCGACCACTGACGGACTGTCAGTCATCCGACGGTGGTCGATCTTCGACACCGACGACAGCGTTTCTTGTTTTACATAGACCACTTGTCAACCACCAGTGGCGCCTCTACGACGGAGCAACAATAACATAAGTGTTTGGTCTGAATAGCTACTGAGGCCGTTTCTGTGGTTTTATTACACGGTTTTGGCCACACGCCGACCACTTCTTGCAGTCCAACTCGACACAATAAAAGTCGCTTGTCTTGTGAACCGGGGGGGGGGGCGCGCCTTACTTGGACGGCTGAAGACATTTTGCCCGATTTTAACTTCCGAATTCCTTCGAAATCTTTTTCAGCATGTGGTTTAAGCTGTTTTGATAGTTCATTGAGGAAGTTAACGACCACTTCGGGCGATTCGGCTAAACTTCCTCGCAGAACTCTGTGCGAAAACGATGGAAAACCACAAAGTTGAGCCAGTTCCAATCTGCATTGAAGTAGATCTTGAAGCCGTCGTTCCTGTGTCTGGTCTGGATACATGTAAATCTTGTAAGCGGCTTCACGAACCTTCAATGGATCATGTTTCTTATTGATAAAGGGTCAAGGAGGGTTCAGAAGTGCCTAAACCTTTTCAGGCTGTTTTAGTTACAAGAACCAATAGTGGTTACTTATAACCACGATAACCACATTTGTGGCTCTAGACTCCGATGAGCTATATCAGTGATTCTTGGTGGCCACAGGACACATTTGGTAGTTTGGTGTCTTTTAGTGGCCACATATGTGACATGAGAACAAAAAGTTGCTCTTGTTATTCATCGACCGCATTTTTTGTTTTTGTGGCTCTTGAAAGCCACATCAGTGGTCACATTTTTAGCTATTAGTGACCACTGGCCACATTTGTTTTTTTTTTAGTGGCCACATATGTAGCTTACAAAAACCACAAGTTGTTTTTGGTTACCACTGGCCATAGTTGTTTTTTTGTTGGCCACATATGTGGCTTTCAAAAGCCACAGTTGCTTTTGTTGGGGACCGACCACATTTTCTCGTTTGGTGGCCCTCAAGAACCACATTAGTGGTCACATCTTTAGCTCTTGATGGCCACATTTTTTTTCATTGATGTCTTAATGGCCACAGCTGTGGCTTTAGAGAACTACACAAATTGCTCTTGATGGCCACTGGCCATATTTGATCGTTTTGTGGCTTTCGAAAACCACATCAGTGGTTACTTATTTAGCTCTTGGTGACCACAGGACACATTTGGTCCTTTGGTTTCTCTCGACGGTCACGTATGTGGCTTTCGAAAACCACATTATTGACAAAATCGGTAAGCTCTTTATGACCAATGACCGCAGATCCATGAGTGTCTCTTTAGTGGTCATATAAGATTATTTTGGTAGAGGTGTTGACCACATCTGATCTATTTGGTGGCTCTTGAGAACCACTTTCTTGGCTGTTAAAAGGCCACAGGTAGAGGCACTTCTGTTAAATAACCATTTTGAGTATTACCAAATCATTCGGAGAATCAGCGTAAAGACCAGAAACTATAATACGATCTCCTTGAGTTGCAAAACTGTTACGATTATTGTAAAAACAAAAAAAACAGAAATGTTTTAGAAAAAAATTAATTAAAAATATTTAATAAATGTCAAATTGCATTGGAACCGAAGGTCTCACAAAGGTGCAATGCTTTCAGGAAGATTCTTCTTTGTGATTGCTCTCGGAGTGAATGTGGATTGCATGAACAGAGATCCCATTTGTAAGATGCGTTCGTTCAGATCGACCACACGAGCCCTCTTTTTTTTTAGAAAAAAAAAAACGACAAAAAGCAATGAGATTCGGGTCAAATATTGAATTTTTGGAAGGGGAGGGAGGGAGAGGGAGTCAATTATCCCCACCTTTTCGTCACTCAAGTGGATTCCCGACTGCTCGAAGTCGAATAGAAACAGTCTGGCCACGTGTTCGTCGACTTCGTCAGTCGGAACAATGTCGCCACGTTCGACCACGTTCTTCAAAGCTCGAAACAAGTTCGTGTTTGTGTTTAACCTTTCGACCAACGCGTTTATACTGAGACAAGCGTCTTCGGCTGCCATCAGATATTTCTGATCGGGATGAGCAACTCGAATGAATTCGGCCTATTAATAATTATTTAAAATTATTTAAAATTATTTAAAATTATTTGAAATTCCATTTTCAAAAATTATTAATTGAATTTTAAAAATTATATTCATAAAATTTCAAACATTTCAAACAAAATTAAATTCTAAAATAAATTTAATTTTAAAATATTTACTTTAATTGTAAAATTCTTCTGTTAAATTGTATAATTTCATGTAGACATTTTAAAATTATTAATTAAATTTTGAAGTTTTCATTTAATTTTCAAATTATTCATTAAATTTTAAAACTCGTTAATTTATTTAATTTTAAAGTTTTAATATTTAATTTTAAAATTATTCATTAAATTGTAAAAATCATAAATTTATTAAATTTTAAAATTATTCATTAAATTTTAAAATTATTCATTAAATTTTACAATTATTCATTAAATTTTAAAATTATTCATTAAATTTTAAAATTATTCATTAAATTTTAAAATTATTCATTAAATTTTAAAATTATTCATTAAATTTTAAAATTAATCATTAAATTTTAAAATTATTCATTAAATTTTAAAATTATTCATTAATTTATGAAATTTTAAAATTCATTAATTCATTAAATTTTAAAATTCATTAATTCATTAAAAGTCCAATTATTAATAATATTAAAATAAAAATAATTAACAATGGGGGGTCCGTACTAAATCCGCCACTTTGCATAAAGTGTCCGAAAGCTCATCAAAAATAGCAACCATTTTACGCTCGCGATGTTCGGAGCACGATTCGGACACGAGCCGTTCCGTGTGGACGATCGCATCCTCCTTCATCAAGTAAAACCCATTCGGTTCTCTCAATGCATCGATTTCGAACAAACCCTGAAAAAAAAAAAATTAGCAATTTATTCAAATTTACCGCCAAAATCAAGATATTGCAAAAAAAAAAAATATTACTAGGCGGCGCCACCATCTCCATTAGCTAAAAACATTACATCATTAACAGTTGCGTTTACAGATCGAAACACATATTACATATAGCTGTATGACGTCATACCAATCTCTCTGCTGCCGCAAACAGCAAGGGAGTTTCAGTCAATCACGTCTATCTAAAGTGCCTAGCCTCTAAACCATACCAGTTTGTACAGTATCTTTCTAAAGACAAATTAGGAAAGTTGACAAAGTGACGAGAAAAAGAGGCGAGGCCTTGATTAACAGAAACGCCCTGCAGTAGAGAGTCGACAAGATGGCGCCTGGCACTTTTTTTTTTATGTTTTCTCGGTTTATTATGTCAAAAGTAGAGATTTTTTGCTGTTTTTTCCAACTTTACCGTAGTTCCACGCGTGAATTTCACTCCTAATCTATTCTGAGATGCTTTTGCGTTAAATGTTGATGCCAGAGGTGACCAAGTTGTCACTTTACGGCGTTCTAAGTGACGATTTTGCCCGCCAAAAAGTTGGTGTCGAACGAAGGGAGTCAAAGAAGCACCTCTCCTCCATAAGTAAGTGAGAATAACCATTATGATGTATTGATTCACACGTTCCTTGTCATTTATAAACGATAATTTGATAAATACACACGATTTTTACTATTAAGTTATTAACCGTATTATCTGATCATTGAAATGTATGACAGTGTTGCTACATTTTTATAAAGGTGATCTCAAGGGATAGAAAAAAAATCCTGTACGAGATTCACAAAGATTCACCCAGATTCAACATAAGAGCGGATACATGGCAAGCCATTTCACTTTTAATCCGCGTTTAACTGTATACCAAGAATAGATTTTTGAAGTCTAAAAATCCAGTAAAACGTGGACTAAAAAGTAAAACAGCTTGCCATAGAGAACGAGAAGAAAATACAATCACGTGTATAGTATAAAAATCAGTAGTTGGCAACACTGGTTTGTTTCGTGTTCGGTATGTGCTGCCATCTAGCAGCTTGTGTCTTAAAATTTATTGTTTGGACGATTTGAGAAGTGTCATGAAGTGGTAAGATTTTGAATCCAATAGTATTCTATGCTTTTAAATGATAAGGATGATCCAACATGGCGTCTTTAATTCTAACAAATAATTGCGCAGTTCTCCCAAAGGCCCGTAATAAGGTTTCATTTTCGTAGTGCGATGCCCAATTGGAAATTACTTTTCGACTTTTACAAATAAAACATACGTTTATTTTCAACGAAACACATAAATTATACAATAAATAATCTCAATAGGAAGACAATACATTTAAAACTATGCTATTTAACAACAAAAACGTGAAATTTATTGAATATAATGACGAAGTTCCTTCGTTTTTATTCCACTTTATCTGATCTGTCCTGTGAAAAGCGCCACCTACATTGATTTAAAAAAAATCAAGAATTAACAGCTGATTTACTTTTTAATTGTTTCATTTTATTGTGTCCTACGTTTGTAATAATTTGGAACGTAAAAATGAGCGTGTGTTTTTGGTCCATATCCATTGGCCCCAATGGCCCTGATTATCACGTGGTATCTCGTATTTGGCATCAAATTCTTTAGAAGAGTTTTGTGATCATTCTATGAAGAAAAAAATACGGTCATGACACACAGTTCCTATATTGACATTATGAAGCTTAAGAGTGTATAGAAATAACCTCAATGGGTTTACTAATATGGTGCCTTAATCTTGTTTATTTCAAATGGTAAAAGACGTCATGTTAGTATACCCCTTTGCTGGCAAAGTATTGCTTCCAAAGTTTCATTTTATGTACATTTGCTGGGATATGCTAGACATTTTATACCTTATCAAGTGTTCTTCTAATGATAGGGGTTTTCAACATTGTATTATTGTTATTGTAATGTTGAAGGGTGTTGTATGGCATTGCTTCAAAAAGAATTGCCAAAACAGGTGGTGGTTGCCCTCTTGAATTGGTGGAATCTTCTTGTTTCGGATTATCCCACCGACAGATTTTTGCATCCTCTTGAGAAAACGGAGCTTCACATTCAAAATTTGTGAATGCTTTTTAGAATTTACATAAAAAAAAAGGAATAAACAGAAAAGAAAAATTGCATTTTAATGAGTTTTAGTCGTGAGAAAAGTCGATTAGAGAAATGAGGCGTGTCCTATAAAAATGCCATGTGCTTACCACGTGTTGGACAGAGAGGGGCTTGGCTACTCATGTCGTAACATGGAGGCGTGGTGAATGTAATCCGTGGAGAGGGTCCATGAAATCCATGAATGGAAACCACTTGCACGGCGACTTCGTAAACGCATTCGTAACGTAGATTGAATAGATCGTAGTAGTAGTCCTGAAATGATTGATTTTAGTGTTGAAGCTAATTAGTTTTTTTATGAGGTGCACCAATATGGCATATTTTCACATTGATTAGTATGTTGGGATGACGCCATATTGGTATGTTTATTATGTAACCTATTACTGTACTGATTGCCAATCAATAAAATTAGTCAAGGTAGCGAATGCCAATCAATAAAATTAGTCAAGGTAGCGAATGCCAATCAATAAATTTAGTCAAGGTAGCTTTGAACGTGTTGTCAGGATGGCCGAGCGGTCTAAGGCGCCAGACTCAAGGATTAAACTCCTTCTGCGCATGTGCGTAGGGTGTATTCTGGTCCACGAATGTGGGCGTGGGTTCAAATCCCACTTCTGACAACATTCGCTTATTTTTTGGTTTAAAAATATTTCACTTGGTTGTACGAATATGGCCTCTTTTACATAAGGAAACATACGAGAAAGTCGCCATATTCGTACACACACAATGAAATATTTGGCTTCTTTAAATAAACATTGGAAGCTTTCTGTGTTCGTCACTATTATTAAAGTCAGTTACATTCAACTGTCAGGATGGCCGAGCGGTCTAAGGCGCCAGACTCAAGGATTAAACTCCTTCTGCGCATGTGCGTAGAGTGTATTCTGGTCCACGAATGTGGGCGTGGGTTCAAATCCCACTTCTGACAAAAAAATTGTATTTTTTGGTTTAAAAATATTTCACGTGGTTGTACTAATATGGCCTCTTTTACATAAGGAAACATACGAGAAAGTCGCCATATTCGTACACACACGGTGGAATATTTGGCTTCATTAAATAAACATTGGAAGCTTTCTGTGTTCGTCACTATTATTAAAGTCAGTTACGTTCAACTGTCAGGATGGCCGAGCGGTCTAAGGCGCCAGACTCAAGGATTAAACTCCTTCTGCGCATGTGCGTAGAGTGTATTCTGGTCCACGAATGTGGGCGTGGGTTCAAATCCCACTTCTGACAAAAAAATTGTATTTTTTGGTTTAAAAATATTTCACGTGGTTGTACTAATATGGCCTCTTTTACATAAGGAAACATACGAGAAAGTCGCCATATTCGTACACACACGGTGGAATATTTGGCTTCATTAAATAAACATTGGAAGCTTTCTGTGTTCGTCACTATTATTAAAGTCAGTTACGTTCAACTGTCAGGATGGCCGAGCGGTCTAAGGCGCCAGACTCAAGGATTAAACTCCTTCTGCGCATGTGCGTAGAGTGTATTCTGGTCCACGAATGTGGGCGTGGGTTCAAATCCCACTTCTGACAAAATTTTTTTTTTATTATTTTAATTTTTATAAATTATATTAATTAATAATTATGCTATTTTTAAAATGCTAAAATAATGCTTTTATTGATTTTAAAGTATAAATGCCTCTCGAAGGACCTAATTTTAAAATTATTTCGTCTTTCAAGTGAAAAACGAAGCAAAACTTGAAAATGTTTTAAAACTAGAAAGGTAACTCAATCACTCAATAGTATTTTCATGTTGAGATCGTTCAAAATAAACTTTTTATGTCCGGTCTGACAATTACCCAACTGAAGACGATATTTTGTTTGTTAAATTTTGTCTATAAAAAGTTTATTTTGAAAGATATGAACATGAAAATAGCCTTAAGTGATTGAGCTATCCTTCCCTTTCCTTAAAACACTTTGCATTTTTCGTTTATAAAACATTTTTTACCTCTGGATCCACATGAATATCTTCACTTTTATGTTCGGACCGGTCAAGTAAATCTGGACATGCTTGAATACGATGCCGTAGTAGGAAGTGCTGAATGGTTTTACGTAATTCTGACGAAATTCAAAAAATCATATTTCAGTCAAAAATGCTAATTAAAAATATGGTTTTTTGATTTTAATAATACTGACCAGCTCTGTAGGTCCAACTGACCCTAACTCGTAATGATCCGTTCCAATAGAACGGATTTTCAACCGATAAATTCATAACTGCAGCTGGATACAATAGTTGAGTTTGCGTTTGACTAGTTGTTGTATTTAAAACTGATAAATAAAATTTTCATAAATCAGAATCACAAAATAATAATAAATTGCGGAAATTTTGTACACACAAATTTTGACGAAACTTCAGAAAAAATTCAAAGTTGTCAGAAACATAGAATTTAGTAAAAAAAAAGAATATCCTGGCAGTATTTTCATGACGAGATCGTTTAAAATAAACTTTTTAAGGCAATTTTTAAAATCTTCATAAAAAGTTTATTTTGAAAGATTTCATCATGAAAACACTTTCAGCACATTCACTTACTATTCTAGTTTCTAACAATCTTATGAATTTTTTTTAAAAAAGTATTTAAATTTCTTCTTTAAAAAGTGAATGTTTGATGCTCTGGTCAAGTATACAGGCAGTTAGAAATCGGAGAGAACTTCAGTTGGCTCCGCTCCTTTTTATGACGACCGGCAACTTCTAATTGGTTTGTTGTGTGGTTCGACGTTGAAAAGGGCGGAGAGCATGTGACGTCAAACTACATAACCAACCAATTAGAAGTTGCCGGTCGTCATAAAAAGGGCGGAGCCAACTGAAGTTCTCCCCGATTTCTAACTGCTTGTGGTTAAGTATACACTGCTTATAGCTAACTGTAGACCGATTAGTGACGTCAAAGTAACACTAAATAGCCTTGAGTTAGTGAATTATGAACATCTTTGTCATCAACATTATTCCTTTTCTGTAACAGGTTGTACTTGACCAGAGCGAGAGAAGAAAAAACCGTTTTTGAGCAATTTAAGCCAGCTTAAATGACCACTTGAAATGACCATTACACTGACCATCACTTGGTTTGTTTCCATACAAATGATGTATCCGGAGAACAGCTGGTTCACCGGTTATCAGTTTTTCTCCTATTCTAATAATTGCACGAATCTGAAAAACAAAAAGAAAACATAACGACAATTTGACACAGGCAATTACAAATCGGGACAAACAGAAAATTGGCTCTGCCCTTTTTATGACGAACGGCAACTTCTAATTGGTTGGTTATGTAGTCTGACGTCGTCACATGCTCCGCCCTTTTTCAACGTCGAACCACACAACAAACCAATTAGAAGTTGCCGGTCGTCATAAAAAAGGGCGGAGCCAACTTCTGTTTGTCCAGATTTTTAATTGTCTTGTCAATTTGACCACACACACACACACACTGACCACTTGACCACTGGAGATCAGCCAATAAAAAAACACTTACCTGAACAATGTAAGTGGATCTCGTATCCAAATTGACTAATCTATAAGTATGCATCTTCTATATTGAATGGAAAAATTGATTATTAAATGTGGTGGTCATTTTTTAAGGTCAAAATTCAAGAAAAAAAAAAACTTTGAAACTTGAACCCTCAGAACAGGGTTCCAATAGAAAAAAAAGGATGATTGATTGATTGATTTACTCTCAAACACATGGTGTTTCGTATGTCAGAACCTTGGTTATGAGAGAGTTCAAAGTGCTTGACCACTGCCCACACAGGCAATTAGAAATCGGGACGAACAGAAGTTGGCACCGCCCTTTTTATGACGACCGGCAACTTTTAATTGGTTGGTTATGTAGTCTGACGTCACTTGCTCCGCCCTTTTCAACGTCGAACCACACAACAAACCAATTAGAAGTTGCCTTTCGTCATAAAAAGGGCGGAGCCTACTTGTGTTCGTCCCGATTTCTAAATGCCTGCGTTTGCATCATGCACGGTCAAACATGACTGAGCTACAGGCAATTAGAAAACGGGACAAACAGAAGTTGGCACCGCCCTTTTTATGACGACCGGCAACTTTTAATTGGTTGGTTATGTAGTCTGACGTCACATGCTCCGCCCCTTTTCAACGTCAAACCACACAACAAACCAATTAGAAGTTGCCGGTCGTCATAAAAAGGGCGGAGCCAACTTCTGTTCGTCCCGTTTTCTAATTGCATGTCTGCCCACTGTGTGTCCAGTTGATTCTAAATCCAATACTCACCCCTTCTAATATAAGGGTATGGCTTTCATCTTCGGTGTCTTCATCTTCATCATCATCTTCATCATCAGTTTCTTCAGATATTGAATGTCCACTTGAACTGTCCAAACTACTGACCACTCCAGCATCATCATCATCCTCTTTTTTCTTTGTCTTCTCTTCGGTCAATCTTATGGAATAATTAGATATTGGAATGGGTAGTTCACTATGTGGACGGTCCCAATGAAGAGTGACCCTCACAAGACCCCCATTTGAATATCGATATCGGAAATTACGAGGTGGACTAGGAATTGGAATGTCTGTCAGTTTTTATTAAAAAGAGAAAAACAATGGTTAATTTTTTTTTTCTAGTGGTCAGTTTTGATGTTATTGGTCAGCTTTTTTTTTACCTTTTGGTAAACCAAATGGTCGACTTTCTATGGAAATGTTTCTTACGCCCAAAGTGGACACAGCTATGATGCGAAGTTGATATCTTAAACCAAGGGTCAACACGTTCACCAGGTTTAAAGATTTCGACATTGTCTACAAGATAGAATTTTAATTAAGAAAAATTAATTAAAATTAGTTTAAAAAACGGATTTGAATCGATTTAAATGAGTTTCTTTTATAATCGTTTCAAAAGAAACTTTGTCTGAAAGTCCGTTAAGAAACTAGAACGGGCAAATGCATTACTTAATAGTACGGTTCATGTTGATATCTTGCAAAATAAACTTTTTTAAGAAGAAAATTCAAGAAATTGAAAGTATTTTAGAAACTAGAACGGGCAAATGAATTAACAGTACGGTTCATGTTGATATCTTGCAAAATAAACTTTTTTTAATACAAGTTTGAATTTTTTATGCTAATTTTGATTTGTATTCTTCATATTTTTACATGTAGTTAGTTCTTCATGTAGTTCTTTGTAAATTCTGATAAAAAGTTTATTTTAAAAGATATCATGAGAAAATCTTTGCACCATTCAGTTACTATTCTAGTTTTTAACTTACTATCAATTTTTCCAAAAAAAAAAAAGTATATTTTTAACGATAACGGTAATGAAAATACTATTATATCGTTCATTTACCCTTCTAGTTTCTAATGTATTTTCAATTTATTCTTAAAGTTGCTTCTAAAACGTTTATTTTAAAAGATAACGTCATGAAAATACTTTTATCTCGTTCATTTACCCTTCTAGTTTCTAATGTAGTTTCAATTTATCCATAAAACTGGAAATATTTTTACAGTACATTGTTCATTTACCCTTCTAGTTTCTAACATACGTTCAATTTAGCCATGAAGTTGCTTCTAAAACGTTTATTTGAAAAGATATTGTAATGAAAATACTTTTCAATGGTTCATTTACCATTCTAGTTTCTAAAATACTTTCAATTTAGCGATAAAAAAAAATGTTTCCAAAAACGTTTATTTTGAAAAATATTATGAAAATTCCGTTACCAGTTTCTAAGAAAACGGAGTAAACAACTTTTATAGTAAATTACTAATCAATAAAGTGAATTTATGGTGGGGGGAGGGAAAGGGGGGGGGGGTCTGGCCCTTTTATAAGTTCGGTTCTCCTTTAAAGCCCAGACTTGAAAAGGAAGGGGCTTTGAACAGATTGAGACATAAGAAAAAGCCATTGAGTCCAGACAGACAGACAATATTTTAATGAATTTCATCTTGTTTTCGTTCAAAAAATAATTCAAGAAAAAAAGTACGAAAACAAGAAGAAGAAGAAGAAGAAAATTGAAAATGTGCTTCAAAAACAAACTCATAAATTTAAAACTTTTTCACTCTTTTATTTTGAGTCATTTTAAATGTGAAATATTCCTTTTTCATGGTCTGAATCAGTCTTTAATATGAATTCATTAAGGTGGGTTTCAAACTCTTTGATTTATTCTGTCTTTCAGAAACTTGAATATATTTCAGAAACTAGAAGGGTAATTCAATCGGCTATCGGCTATTTTCATGTTAATATCTTTCAAAATAAACTTTCGATGTAAGTTTAAAATTAACACAATTTTAAATAGACAATAATTTTAGCGATTTTTTTTATCTATAAAAAAAAGCTTATTTTGAAAGATATCAACGTGAATATACTTTTTAAGTGATTGAGTAATTACACTTCTAGTTTTTAAAACACTTTCTAGTTTTTATCAAGACAGAATAATCTTGAGTTCGAAAATCAGCTGTTTATAAACCATTTTAAGAAACAGATTTTTGAGGGTTTTAATTGACGAAAGCACTCGATTAGAGGCTAGTTTTTTTAGTCAGTGTAAACTAGAAGAGAATTCTAACCTCTAACCAGTCTTTTTGATTGAAAAAAGGGCATATAACTATGATTAATTCTATTGATAATAAGCCTAAAGTTAAAAAAGACGTTTTCTAGTAAAATAAAACTGATTAGAGGCTAGCGGTTAGACATAGCCGTTAGTCTCTAACCAGGTTTCTTAACTTTACTAATGAATAGCTGAAGTTATAAGATGAGTAATCTTCAGATTTGAAGGAAAGACGCGTTTTATTTATATTTAATGAAAAGTGTGGTAAAAAAAAAACAGTTTATTTGTTGAGTAACTTGAGTTAGTGACCCGAGGAAGAGGGTAGAAGGAGGAGGAGGAGGGAATCAATAACAAACAAAAGGCGGCAGACCAGAACCGGAAGTAAACAAATAAATAAAAGCCTCTTAATTTCAGGGAAAAGAAGAAATCTCTTTTGAAACCTGAGAGAGAGAGAGAGAGAGAGAGACAAGGTGTTAAATTAGACCAACAATAATGGATTTAAATGGAAAGATATGTTGTTCTTAATGTATGGGTGGGCCAACTTTATTTTAGTAATTCCCACGATATTATTTTTCTTCGTTTTAAAACGATCTCCTCCTCCCTTTGTTTGTTTTTCTTAATTAAGGGCCACTTTATAACTGTAGTTTATTTTTCAAAAAAATAAACTCAGATCTGAAAGAAAATTAGGCAACAATGCAAGCTTGCAACCAGCAACTGTTGCTTGTGACACTACACTAGCGCCACCGCTGCATTTGCAGGCACCAAATTGGACAGGCAATTAGAAATCAGGACGAACAGAGAAGTTGGCTCCGCCCTTTTTATGACGAACGCAACTTCTAATTGGTTGGGTATGTAGTCTGACGTCACATGCTCTCCGCCCTTTTCAACGTCGAACCACACAACAAACCAATTAGAAGTTGCCGGTCGTCATAAAAAGGGCAGAGCCAACTTCTGTTTGTCCCGATTTCTAATTGCCTGTCCAAATTGATAGTCGGCAACAGTAGTAAGTGAATGGGCCTGGCAACCATTGTGACAGGTTGTTAGAATTAGGTGAAAACTTCAGTTGGCTCCGCCCATTGTTATGACGACCGGCAACTTCTAATTGGCTGGTTATGAAGTCTGACGTCACATGCTCCGCCCTTTTCAACGTCAGACTTCATAACCAGCCAATTAGAAGTTGCCAGTCGTCATAACAATGGGCGGAGCCAACTGATGTTTTGACCGATTTCTAATGTGTAATGTGTAATGTGTGCCAGCACTCACTTTCTTGTCACGTGAGGATGATTTGGTTGCTGGTTGCTCGCTCATTTGATTCCCTAATTTGCGCCTGGCCTAAAGGCCCAAACACACTAGCAACTTTTGATGCAATAAAACTTGCAATGTGACATGCAACTTCTTTGTTTATAGTGTGATATGACGTCATGCAACTTTCGATGAAACTTTCTTTCAAACTTGTGCGAGACTCAGTCTCTCATTGAGTTGTTACACATGTTCAACTTCTGGATAGACTTTTTATGAAACTTTCTGACTAACAACCAATGAGGCTGTATGCCAGAAATGACATCAGAACTTTGAATGAATTTCCGGTTTATGAACTTCCTGTTGGCTTCCACAATGTGGACACAAAAGAAGTTTTGAAAACTTGATTGGAACTATATAGGTTGTAAAACTAGTTGCATGTGCGATATAGAAATTTATTACAAGGTTCTAGTTTGCAAGTCGCATCACAAGTTGCATTGCAAGTTGCGTGTAAGTTTACCGTTGTAAGGACAGTCCAATCAGTGGTCGTTATTACGTGACCATGTCCGACCAACTGTCTCATCTGAATGACGTAAATGGTGGACAGGCGCTGACCGATACGTTCACCACAACAAGATCGTTCCCGTGTTTTCCATCTGACGTGGATTCCACGTGTTTCCCATGTCTCATTGACGGTCAATTGATGCAATTGAAAGGTTCTCGATTCACGAGAACATTGGACAGGAGGAGAATGAGGTTCTTTACTATCCTCTTCCGCATCCGTATCCTCTTCGTGATCATCATCTTCATCACTCTGATTGTTGTTAAGATGGTGACGATGGTCATTGAGGCTTGAAGAGATTGTAGTTCCAGTGGTCATCTTAACCACCTCACAGAAAATGTTGGTCACTTCTAATTCCGGCTCTATGTTTTTATGTCTGCTTATGTCCGATACGAATTTCCGTGACATTCTACAGACTTCTTCAGATTTTGCTGTCATCTTTTATACAGAAAACAATATCTTATTTGAAAATTAAATGCAAAATAAAGTAGAAACTCGATTATCCGGACTAAAAGGGAACGGACTTCATCCGGATTACAGAAAGTCCATATAATCCGGAAAATCGCTCTCGGTTTTTTTTTTAAAAAAACTTTTATCTTCTTCACTATCGGGAAGTTTAAAGTTAAAAACAATAATAAACTAAAAAAAAAACATAATGGTAAAAGCCAGTCCGGCTTACCCGGAAGTCTGGATAACTGAAAAACAAGATTATCCGGAAAATTCTCTCCTTCATTATCGGGAAATTTAAAATGAAAAAAACATGGATAAACTAAAAAAAAAACATTTATGTCATGATAAAAGCCGGGTTTTGAATCATCCGGAATTCTCGATTATCGAGATCCGGATAATCGAGATTCAACCTAAGTGTGTTTTTTCTTCTTCTCTAAATTACCTGACATATTTGGTTACAATCTTCTTCTTTAAAACATTCTTTGAGACATGGGATTAGACACTGAAACAAAAACAAAAAAACAGCAGATTCCACAGTTAATTTCTGAATTTCAAGAAGAAAACTTTAAATTTCAACTTGAACCCTCAAAACAGGGTACCAACTAGAGACCTAGATTTTGTTTCTAGTCGTAGGCCCACCGTAGCACAGGTGTTTTATTTAAATCTTATTTTATTAACTCTGAACAGGGTTTTCAATTTTGGAACCTTATTGGCCCTACTCGAATAGGGTTCAAGTGTCAAGTTTCCTTGTTGAACTACCGATTGAACTAACTGGAATCCTTTAAGCAGGATTCCAACACAAAACAAATCCAATTGTAAAGTTCAGGAATTAGGTCCCTAGTTGAGAACTGCATAAAGCATGTGAGGTGGGATGGCAATTTTAGGGGGAAAAAAGTTCATAGGCTTTGTGGACTTTATGGATCTGGTGGACTTCAGGTATCTGGTGTACTTTGTAGTCTTTATAGATCGATCTTACGGGCTTTGTGGACTTTATGGACTTCGTGGATCTGGTGGGCTTTGTGGATTTCATTCATGTATCTGGTGTACTTTGTAGTCTTTATGGATCTTATGGGCTTTGTGAACTTCATGAATCTAGTGAACTTTATGAACCTGGTGGGATTTTAGGCCTCGTGACCTGGATTTCTTTGTGGGCTTCATTGGAATGGTGGACTTTATGGGCCAGGTAGGTTTTATGAGCCTCATGGGCTTTGGATGGCTTTCATATGTCTGATGGACTATGTTAGCCTCATGAGTCGGTGCAGAAGGTTTTGTGAGATGCATGGGCCTGAAAGACCTTGTGGAATTCATAGGTCTGGTGGGCCTCGTGCACATACTGTGCTAGGGCCCAATTTTTTTATACAAAATGTAGATTTCTATTCATTGTACTGAGTTCTGGACTATTACAATGATATTGTCTTTCTCTATCCACATTCCTAAAACACTTTGGTCCGCTTTTTCTTTAGAAACAAAAAGGAGGAGGTTGTCCACCTCTCTCTCGCATTTTGGACATCAAAAACAAAACAAAAAAACTGTCAAGATGTTTGACTACTACTTACTACCTATTGTGTTTTTCAGACATTCTCATCATATCCATTTTTTTGATCTATTAAGAAAAAGTTATTCAACTTTTTTTTCTTCTTTTCATTATCTTCTTATGATAAGATTGAAAATGGAATGTTAAGAAGTTGACCCAAATGAACTTTTCATTTGTGTGTTCCTCACCCATTATTCCCTTAATCCCTAAGGCACACACACAAGACACAAAACACACCCATCCGACACAATTTAACTTTCTTTTCTTGCTCTGAAAATACAATATTCAAGTTTGGTCACAGAACAAGAAGAATGAGAATATAAAAAAAGGTGGGTCGAACCCATTTCACCGTGACCCACGCCCCCACAACTGCCACTATATTAGCATATTCTTACTTTTTTATATTCAAAAGGGTGGACTACCATGGTTTATGTTTGACAATTTTTAAGGTTAAAACGTTAAAGCAATGTTGGACAAACATTTGCACAAGACAAGAATGATAGTCAAATGTGGGTGAAATGGACAGGCAGTTAGAAATCGGAGCGAACTTCAGTTGGCTCTGCCCTTGTTATAGACGACCGGCAACTTCTAATTGGTTTGTTGCGGGGTTCGACGTTGAAAAAGGGAGGAGCATGTGACGTCAGACTACATAACAAACCAATTAGAAGTTGCGTTCGTCATAATAAGGGCGGAGCCAACTGAAGTTCGCTCCGATTTCTAACTGCCTGTGTGAAATGGACAGTGTCCAGTCAATAACAAGCATGTTTGTTGGCTCTTTTATTTTCAAAGTTAGTTTTAAGATGATTTGTGAATCAACTATATAGAACCACCTCAACCACGCCCACTTAAATTGGCCTATCATTAAAGGCGCATATTGGACACAGGCAGTGAAGACAGTCTTGTCTTACAGGCATCACTGGGAATGTATTGCACCAATCATTTCTATTCCCGCACTTCCGGTTCATGCGTAATCATTTTTCGAAGTTGACAATACTCAGGGCTCCATTTTAAGTTAATTATTCGAATGGATATCCATTATCCGACAAAAATAAAATCGGATATTCATTATCTACGTACGGATAGTAAAATTCACTATCCGTGGCACCTTCTTAATTCCTAGAAAAGATTCTTTTAGTTTGAGGTTTTTTTTTTTTGTTAATACTTTGTTTAAACTTTAAATAAAGCGGGATACAGTTTGGTGTTCCTTTTGTGTCTGAAACAGAATCATCATCAATCATTTGGAGGATGATGATACAAGGTGTTCAACATACTTTTTTGTCAGCTTAATGTGGACCGAGCCTTAGCTCCAAAAGTCACAGGCATTTAGAAATCGGAACGAACTACAGTTGGCTCCTCCCTTGTTATGACGACCGGCAACTTCTAATTGTTTGGTTATGTAGTCTGACGTCAGATGCTCCGCCCCTTTTCAACGTCGAACCACACAACAAACCAATTAGAAGTTGCCGGTCGTCATAAAAAAGGGCGGAGCGAACATCTTTTCATGCCGATTTCTAATTGCCTGTCCAAAAGTCAGGTTCTGATTCCAGATTATAGAGGAAGTTCAATTTAGAAACACTCTGTACCTGAAAATCTCTTATTCACATAATAAATTCCTATATAAAGAGAATGAGTTTTGAGATTTTAAGTTTGTTATTGTTGATTTTTAATACATGTGTGCCAACAACATATATAACATTCTCACTTCTTTACAATTGTGTGGTGAAGATTAGAGACAGAAGAAGAAGAAGCACCTTTTTTTTTTTGAAGAAAAAATGGGCAGAAAAGGTGAACTTACTGAGTAACATGTTTTATAAGTGGGGAGGGAGAGAGAGAGAGAGAGAGAGAGAGAGAGAGAGAGAGAGAGAGAGAGAGAGAGAGAGAGAGAAGGAAGGAATTGGAGAAAAAGTGGCGGCCATGATTGTTTTTTTATTTTAAAAAATGTTATTCAGGTTATTCTTGTTGAGTTGGGCACGCCTTTAGCCCATTGGCAGGATAAGAAAGAAAATCTTATCAGGTCATTATTATCACACAGACAGATTGTACTGACAAAAGACATAGGAAGAGTTAAGAGCACTGCCAGACACAGGCATTTAGAAATCCGCCCTTGTTATGACGACCGGCAACTTCTAATTGGTTTGTTGTGTACGGTTCGACGTTTAAAAGGGCGGAGCATGTGACGTCAGACTACATAACCAACCAATTAGAAGTTGCCGGTCGTCATAAAAAGGGCGGAGCCAACTTCTGTTCGTCCCGATTTTTAATTACCTGTTATGGAAACACCTTACAGACAACAAAGAAAGACATTGTACAAAGAGACACGCATAAGTATAGTCTGAGCCATATTAAAAAAGGGTAAACAAATGACTGCCCCCTACTGGACGTTTTTAGCCACATCACCAACAATTTTAAGTTGTATGCATGCATAATACAAAAAGTAATCCCTCCTCAGAAATTCAAGATGGCGGACCGTGCTTATGTTATATGGTCTGCTTTCCTTATATATGACCTTGGGTGGCGTAGGAATACAAATTTGGTGAAAAGTCGCCACTGGTGGTGCACAAAATTTATCCCTTCTTAATCTTAATATGACTTTGACTATAGCTGCACGCAACACACACGCACGTGGACAGAAATTTGTCTCCGCAACAAAAAAAAAGCCTCAAACACGCAATTTTAAGGATGTGTTTCCCCCCCACTAATTGATCTCCTTTCGTTTAAATTACAATAATGAAGGTTTAAACTTGAATCCAATTAATTATTAAAAAAAATTGATAACATTTTTTTTTGTATTATGTCTGACCGACTTCCTTGAGAAATTCATTTTTTGTTTATTATTATTTTATTTTATAAAAATTTAAATTAAGAGCTGTTTTTTTTTAAATATAGTAAATAAATTAAATTATAAATAAAAAATGTCAAAAGAAGAACTTACCGAAGAACAGGTTTGATCTTGCGTACATAAATTCATTGCATTTGCATTATTATTGGTTCCATGTTTTAGTCTGTTTAAACTTTGATTATTCTGAAATAGAAACGAAAATCAATAAATAAAAATTAGTAAATAAATTTAAATAATCGATAATATACCATATTATTTATTATTATCTTGTTCGAAAATTATTATGGACACAATTCAAATAATAATAAAAAAAGTCAAGATTTAGGATTATCTTAAAACTAGAATATTAAAAGTTCGGTAGGAATTTAAAATTATGCAGTAAAACCTGGATAAAACGGACCCTCTTTATAAAACGGAAAACCTGGCTAAACGGAAGAAGAAGAAAAATTGGGAAGTTAAAAAGGACATGAGAGATTTTTTTAAAATCTCGACATGTCGACTTTCATCTCGACATTTCGACTTTAATCTCGACATTTCGACTTTAATCTCCACATTTCGACTTTAATCTCGACATTTCGACTTTAATCTCGACATTTCGACTTTAATCTCGACATTTCGACTTTAATCTCGACATTTTGACTTTAATCTCGACATTTCGACTATAATCTCGACATTTCGACTATAATCTCGACATTTCGACTTTAATCTCGACATTTCAACTTTAATCTCGACATTTCAACTTTATGTTGCACCGTACTCTAATAATTAAATTATTGCAAGCGCCCTCTTGTAGCAGCAATAATTTAATTATTAGAGTATGGTGCGCACAACATGGCATAATTAACATGGTTGAACAAAAGAGATTAAAAGTCGAAATGTTGAGATTTAAAAAAAAAAAATCTTGCATGTCCTTTACAGGGCTCCGTAAGTTTGTGTTTTACTTACATGTATAAAACGGAAAGCTGCTAAAACGATTAATTATAAATTGTAGATTAAAAGTTTAGATAAATGAAATTTATTCTTGCTTTTTTCAACTAAATTTTGACATTTTTTTTGCATTTGGGCGAATTCTTATGCTAATGTTTTAACAGGTTGAATGGATAAATTCATTTCTTATGAATTATGATGCATTTGGACTAAAAATGTCCTTCTGAAATAGGCCCTCTGGGCTGCTTGTAAAGTAATTATTTAAATTCATAATAAATACAAGTAAAATCTACATTCATTTTCAGAACAAGAACTAAATTTCTGAATAGATAAAATTACAAATTATAACCGATAGCTAAACTGGACACAAAGCTAAACTAGACAATCTGAAGCTAAAGAGGATAAAAACTAAACAAAACAAGAGCTAAATTTAACAAGAATAGAATAGAAAAAAGCTAATTGCATTAAATTTGAACACAAGGTAAAATTTTAACAAAAGCTAAACTGCACACAAACTAAACTAGACACTGGGTTAAGTAGACAAGAGCTAAACTGCATGGACAAGAACTAAATAGAGCAAAATCTGTACTAGTCAATAGCTAAAATGTATAAGAGCTAAACAGACCAAAAATTAAAGTAGACAAGAGCTAAACAGGACAAAAGCTAAACAGAATAAAAGCTGTACTAGACAATGGCTAAAGTAAATAAGAGCTAAACAGAACAAAAGCTAAACTAGACAAGTTTGACAAGAGCTAAACTGGACAAGAACTAAACAGGACAAAAGTTATTTAAGACAAGAACTAAACAGACTAAAAGCTAAACTAGAGAAAGAACTAAACAGACTAAAAGCTAAACTAGACAAGAGCTAAACCAGATAAAAGCTAAACTGGACAAAAACTAAACAGAATAAAAGCTAAACTGGACAAAAGCTAAACAGAATAAAAGCTGTACTAGACAATGGCTAAAGTAAATAAGGGCTAAACAGAACAAAAGTTAAACTAGACAAGTCTGACAAGAGCTAAACTGGACAAGAACTAAACAGGACAAAAGTTATTTAAGACAAGAACTAAACAGACTAAAAGCTAAACTAGAAAAGAACTAAACAAAACTTAAATCTGGACATAACTAAACTTAACAGTACATAGTTAAAATATGGATGCCCCCCCCCCCACACACATATTTCTTGTATTTTTAGACCTTTTCAATTAGGTTTTTAATTTAAATTTAGATAAAATTCCTTATAGGTTTTTTCTTCCGTCCAGACATGACTATTAAAATATAATTTTGATTTTGCTCTATATTTATTTATTAAAATTAAGATCAAGTTTTTTTTTGTTGTTGTTTTAAATCTCAAATTTAACCCCTTTTTTATTTAATCTTTTATGGAAATCCAAATATCAACATGAGAGGTATTTTTTTTAAAAGGAGGAGATTTCAAAAGTTGCCAGAATTGTGGTTAATTATGGGTTTTGAAGGTGAACCTGATATTATATCATAAGATTGTTCATCATCTTAGAACTGTAATATCTTTTACATTTTTCTTATATCAACTGGTGGTAAACAAGAAAAAAACACTTGAAAAACCAAAAATCTGGGCGGTCCACACTCCCCCCAATAATGATGTAAAAATGGGCTCACAACTTCTTTTTTTTTTGGGAAGGGGGGGGGGGGGGGCGAAAACAATAAAATAAATTTTACACAACACAAAAAAATATATTACAGAATTTTTTTTTCATTCTTCTTCTTCAAAGACACATCACAACCACTTTTTATCAAGTTAAAACATCTTTTGTTTTTAAGTCTTGACTTTAAAATCAGGTAGTGGTGGGCCAACATTTTTTCTGAGGTGTGCCTCTCACATAGGAAATTAGAAATCGAGACGAACTTCAGTTGGCTCCGCCCTTTTTTATGACGAACGGCAACTTCTAATTGGTTTGTTGTGTGGTTCGACATTGAAAAGGGCGGAGCATGTGACGTCAGACTACATAACCAGCCAGTTAGACGTTGCCGGTCGTCATCAAAAGGGCGGAGCCAACTGAAGTTCGTCCCGATTTCTAATTGCCTGTGTGCCTCAATGTGTATGTAAGTTCAATTGATTCTCTTTAAAAGATCTCCTTCAAGGGCCCCTAAGGGCTCTTAAGAGATATGGGATGGGCTAAGGAGGGATGGAATAACATCCTCCCCCACCCCTTAATGTTACTACCTGTTAATAAACTTTTGTCTTCAGTAATTACTTTTATTTTAACTCATTTAAAAGACAATTAAATTTCTGAAGAAAAAAAAAAGTTTTAAGAATGTCATTTTGTTGTAATTAACGAATGGAATTTTGTTTTAAAAAGATGGTTTTATGAGCAGCTGATTTTAAAACTCTGATAAGAGACTAGAATAGTTGACGGGTAATCTAAAAAGTATTTTAACAACGATATAGTTTTTTTTTAATTAATTTTTATATGGCTTTTTAAGGTGAGTTTTAAAGTGTAAACGATTCTGAAAATTACAAAAAAATTAAGAGAAACTTTGAAAGTGTTTTTTTTATTTAGAAACTATATGTAACTCAATAGTAGGGATGGCAAAAGTTTCGATATTTCGGTATTTTTTTTTAAAAAAAAATATTGTACTCGATATATCAAAAAATCGAAGAAAATCGAAAAAAATCGAAATATTGAAATTACTTGAGTAGGTTTTACAATGATCACTAATACCTTGTACACACATGAGTTAAATGAATTCAAATTAAATGTGTTTAGATGAATTATACGGAATCCAGTTAAGGACATGAACCAAATTGAATTATTAATATTTTAAACTGAAATCAATATTTTAATGTCAATAGTTTATTTTATTATATTTAAGTATTAATCTCAATATTTTCAGATTATTAACTGAATAAATTGAATTCGATGTTTTGTTTGTTTGCCCTTTACAGGGCCCTGTAGAACACGCATTTAAATAATAAACGTGTTCTACAGAGCCCTGTGAAGGACAAGCAAACAATATGTCGTCGAATTCAATTTATTCAGTTAATTAATCTGAAAATATTGAGTTAATTAACTTAAATATAATTATATAAACTATTGACATTAAAATATTGATTTAGTATTTCAATTTTAAAATAATTAATTATTAATTAAAATAAAAATAATTAAAGTCAATTTTTTATTTGGTTCGTATGTCCTTAACTGGATTCCGTATAATTCACTTAAACACATTTAATTTGAATTCATTTAAATCATGTGTGTACAAGGTATAAGGCATTGTTTCCACTCGCGAGCATAACAATGGCACGCGTGCCTTTGGTTGTGCGCCTTACGTGGATTTTAATGGGAGAACTTAAGGGGTGTAATAAGGTGTGGTTCCTTTCAAAAAAAAAGTTATATACCCTTCATCTTAAGGGGTTTTTTTCATAAAAAAATATAAAGCAATTTTGAAAGGTAACCAGAAAAAATGATGATGACCACAAGGAGGTGCAGAAATGAGTCAAGTGGTCGTCATTTTTCTCTCTCTCTCTTTCTCGTTATGCCCTAAGGGGGTCTCTGGGCCCCACCCCTCCTCTTCCTCTTTACTAAGGGCCACTTCATAGATCAGATGAAAAAAAAAGATAAAATTCTTCTTTCTGACTAGAAAAATCCTAAGAGTTTGTTTTTAATCTTATTGGACGTGTGCCGCCACATTTTGACACTTAACTCATTATTTTTTTTAAAATATTAAAACATTTTTTAACAAAAAAAAAGGGTGGTTAATTAATGGACAACAAAGTTTCAGAGAATTAATTCTGATTTTGAAATTTTAGAAAGAGAAAGTGGAATTTAAACGATCAAACTTTTGAGTTCATGTCAAGACAAGAAAAATGAAAAATGAGATTTGAATCTCTTTTGAGAAAAAAAGTTCAATTTTTTGTTGTTGTTATTTATTAATTTATTATAAATAGAAAAGTTTTACAAAATGGACTTTTACTTTTGTACTCTTGTTAAATTATGAGTCAAACAAATATTATAACAAAGTGTCAAATAAAATTAGTGATGAAATCATAAAAATAAGAATTAAACTGGTTTGAAAAGTATGAAACGCCCTTTGAAACTCGTGGTTATTTTTGTTTTGGCTTTTTATTGAATAAAATCGTTCCATTCTAACCGTTCCGTTTGGATCCGATGTTTACTTGGGGCGACTGAATAAGCGCCAAATTGAACAAACGCCAAACTGAATAAGCGCCAAATTGAACAAACGCCAAACTGAATAACCGCCAAATTTTTGGCTTTTATTCAGTTTGGCGTTTCTTCCATTTGGCGCTTATTCAGTTTGGCGTTTGTTCCATTTGGCGCTTATTCAGTTTGGCGTTTGTTCCATTTGGCGTTTATTCAGTTTGGCGTTTATTCAGTTTGGCGTTTGTTCAATTTGGCGCTTGTTCAATTTGGCGCTTATTCAATTTGGCGCTTGATCAGCGCCACCGTTTAGTTTGTGCTACAAGTTGTTTCTGAATTATTGAGTGACCACAGTTATCGCAGGCAATTAGAAATCGGGACGAACTTCAGTTGGCTCCGCCCTTTTTTATGACGACCGGCAACTTCTAATTGGTTTGTTGTGTGGTTCGACGTTGAAAAGGGCGGAGCATGTGACGTCAGACTACATAACCAACCAATTAGAAGTTGCCGGTCGTCATGAAAAGGGCGGAGCCAACTTCTGTTTGTCCCGATTTCTATCGGGACAAATCGCCTGTCCGTTATCTTATTATTATTTTATTCAGTAGTGGGTCATCAAAATGGGCCCCAAAGGCGCCCCCTCCCACTGTTTATGTATATAATGATGGGTGTGACTTTAAAAATGTGAAACAATAGAAACGCCCACTAGAAATAGAAATAAGACCCAACTGTGAAACTTCAGACATAAAACTTTGATAAAAAGATAAAAAGACATTTTGGAATTTTCATCATTTTTTTTTGTGGTGAGATTTCAAAGTTTCATAAAAAAAATGCCACCCACGAAATGGACACAAAAGTAGCCATTGTCCAGATCATCCAGATCATCCATGAATCCAATTCGAAATCGATCAAATTAATAATTAATTGTTTGTTCAAATTGTTAAATAAATAAAAAATTGTTCATATAATATTTTGACTTCTCTCTTTCTTTCTCTCTCTATCTATCTCTCTATCTCTTTTTCTTTACATGTATCTCTATCTCTCCATCTCTCTCTTTCCTTCTATATCTCTCCAACATCCGTTTCTCTCTCGCTGTCCCTCTCTCTCTCCTTTTATCTCTTATTATAGCTCTTTCCCTCTCTCTCTCTTTCTACCTCTTTCTCTCTCTCTCTCGCTCTACCCCCCCCCCCCCTCTCTCTCTCTCTATCTCGTTTTATCTCTCTTTCTCTTTATCTCTTTTTATATCTATCTCTCTCTTGTTATAGCTCTTTCCCTTTCTCTCTTTCTCTTTTTATCTCTCTCTCTCTCTCTCTCTGTTTATATCTCTCTCTCTCTCTCTGTTTATATATATCTCTCTCTCCTTCACTCTAAATGGCGTTTTTTAATATATGTTAATTTGGACACACTGTGTGCCACTGGTCAAACTAGTTTAGGAAATGGTAACTGACCACATCGTATGTTTCTAATATTATGTTTAATATAAATATCGATAAGGGGTAACTGACCATTGGGGTCGAGGCTATTTTTTTATTTCTTCAAATCAGAAACACAATAATTTAATTGCAGATTAAATTTCTTTTATAATTTACAAATTATTAAACAAATTGATTTTTAAATGGTTGAACAAATAACTTTTATAATTACATTTAAATACTTAATGTTTCAAAATTAACTTCGATGCAATTTTTTTTTTTTTTTTTGGAAAATTCAAGGGGGGGGGGGGCTTTTACTTTTACAAAACTGAAGGTTGAAATTGAGAGATTCTTAGATACTAGAAGAGCAAATGCAATTACTAAACGTATTTTCATGTAAAATTTCAAACTTAGATCCAAACTTTCTGAAAGTTTGTCTTCCATTTTTAAGAAGTAACTTTAAACAAGAAATTTAAATATTGATAAAAATAAAAAAAACTAGGAGAGTAAATCAAACTTTCATGGTGATATAAAACTTTAGAGATTATTACATACTAGAAGAGTAAATGAAAGTACTAAAAGTATTTTCATGATAATGTCAAACTTTGATTCAAAGTTTTGATTTCAAGTTCTACTTTTAAAAAGTAATTTGAAGATTGCTAAAAACTAGAAGAGTAATTTCAAAATAAACGTTTTAAAGACAAAATTTTTTTAAAAAATCTACTTAAAGTTGGGCGTCATTTTCAAATTGACATAAAAAGCTTATTTTAAAAGATATCACCATAAAAATACTTTTAGTTGATTTCATCTTACTATTCTAGTTTCTAATAAAAGTTAAGCCGGTTTTTCACAAAAAGAGCGCGAACAAGAGCGAGCGATCGGGTGGATCGGTTGTTATTGTATTGTTGCTCCGATATAGACGCAATGTGGAGCATTTGAAGAGAACACGAGCAAACATCGGAGAGCACGAGCAGCAAATGTTTGCTCGTGTTCGCTTTTTTATTGAATACTCGGTCGGCTTTACACATCATTTAGGGCAATTTATTTATAAATTTCAAATCAAAACTTTTTATTTCAACCTAATTCAAAATTCTTTTTATGGGTGATTCCGGTTTCGGACAAAATTTCGGAAGTTTTCTTATTTAGAAGGTAATTTCATAAGTGTTTTTTTTATGAAAGACAAATTTTTATTAGTTCCGGTTTTTGTTTAATTTTCTTCATAACTAAAGACGACCTGAGTATATTCGTAATCAGATTTATAAAATAGGCCTACAAAATTAAACCTGAACTTTTGCTTTAAAGTTCTGTTATTTTTTTTTGTCAACTTTTAAATAAATGTAGGGCAATTATTATGGGTGGTGTTTCCTTTTTTTTGTAATTTGTGAGGTCAAACATTTTTCAAAATGACACATTTCATTTGATAATTTAGATGTTTTCAAGACATCGAAAGAGAAGCAAAGAAAGAATAGAAGTTTGTTATAAAAACTAGAATTTGTAAATCAAACTACTAAAAGTCTAAAAGTGGTTTTCTGATAATATCTGGAAAACTGAACCGTTTTATGAAATTTTGAATTAAAAGACACAAGTAATTATCAATTTCAAACGCTTTTTAAAATATTTACATGATTTTTCAAAATAAACTTTTTTATATTAAAATAGTTCCCAAAACGTCCAATTTGAGATTATAAAGATATAAAGTTTATTTTGAAAAAATAAAATATTAAAATTAAAGTATTAAAATTAATTATATAAATTAAATAAAAATATTAAAACAATTATAAATTGAATTATTAAAACAATTAATATAAATGAAAATATTAAAAAAATAATGTAAATTAAAATATGAACACAATTAATGTAAATTAAAATATTTAAAATAAATTAATGTAAATTAAAATATTTAAAATAAATTAATATTAATTAAAACATTAAAAATTAATATAATTAAAGTATTAAAATATTAAAACAATTAATATAAATTAAAATAAATAAAATCATTAAAAAATTAATATAATATAAATTAAAATATTAAAAATAATATAAATTAAATTATTAAAAAATATATAAATATAAATTAATTTCTCAGCTGTTCGTGAAACAACTTAAAAAATGTGAAAAATGTTAATTTTGAACGATATTTCTTGAATTTCTTTCATAGAAAATTATATAACAAACTTTAAAAATTAGTTATTTTTGTTAAAATAAAAGAGTGACCGCCGCCCCTATGAGTCACATAAATTCACATTTTATTAAAATAAAAAAAAACCTATTAGAGGGTGACTTTTTTTTTTATAAAAAACAAAAGATAAAATAACAAAAAACAAAAGAAAGAAATGTCGGCTTTATGTCACTTTCTGTTATTTCAACCAAAAGAAAAATCCAAATGGGCAGTTTATTTTCTTGATTTATTATTACATTTATATTCCTCATTCCCCCCCCCCCCCCCCCCCCTTCCCCCTTAATATACGTGTCCACCTTCAACAAGAAAAGGTCTCAAAGGCCCAAATTCAACAAGCTAACTTAACACTAGTTTGGAACCCTGTTTTGGAGAGTTCAAGTGCCTGAGTTTCTGTCTTGAATTCGAGCTTATACATAGTACACACACCTGATAATTTAAATGTGTAATAAATGTGTTCTACAGAGCCCTGTGAAGGACAAACAAACAATATGTCGAATTCAATTTTTATTCAGTTAATAATCTGAAAAATATTGAGTTAATACTTAAATATAAATATATAAACTATTGACATTAAAATATTGATTTAGTATTTTAATTTAAAATATTAATAATTAAAAGTCAATTTTTATTTGGTGTTCATGTCCTTAACTGGATTCCGTACAATTCACCTAAACACGTTTAATTTAAATTCATTTAACTCATGTGTGTACACGGTATTAGCACTCGAATTTGAATGTGAATTTGAAAAAAAAAATTACTTTGCAAGCAGCCGAGAAGGCTTGTGGCAGAGGAACAAAAGTCTAATTTGCAGCATGCGAAATGTATTGTCAAAAACCGAAAGATATGAAACCAATAACAATGTGTTCTGGTACAGTTGAAATACAATGCATTGTGGGAAAATTAAGAAGAGCCTCCGTGATACTAGTTTATTTTAATGCATAAAAACCCTCTGCAAAGTGCCCAAGAACAGGCAGTTGGGCGCAGCCGTAAATCTGTTAGCCCAGCCCTTTTATGAGCATCAGACCAATAACAAACAGAATCAAACACGTAACAAACCTAAATAAGCAATGAGAACGAACGTTTCTGGCTGCACCCAAATGCTTAATGCCAAGAGAGTTAGTTCCATTTGCAGGAGTCACCATAGGACCAAATGACACAGGCAATTAGGCAACTTTTAATTGGTTTGTTGTGTGGTTCAACGTTGAAAAGGGCGGAGCATGTGATTTCAGACTACATAACCAACCAATTAGAAGTTGTGTTCGTCATAAAAAAGGGCGGAGCCAACTTCTGTTTGTCCCGATTTCTAATTGCCTGTCCAAATGACCGGTAGTATGAATCGGTCACTGTGCGAAAAATCCGAAAATCTCTTAATTTTGTTGAGAGTGGTTACTTCTCCCAAAATATAATATTCCTGAATCCCTTTGGACAAATTTCGGAATCTTCAACTTTTGAACCCTCTGAACACGGTTACAACATAGAAAAATCTCTAGTTCAAGTGCTGCATTCAACAAAACAAGGTTTTTCTATATTGGAACCCTGTACAGAGGGTTGAAGATGAATTGCCAAGTTTAAGTTCTTGAATTACAGAGAGTTAGAAATAGGTCAAAACTTCAGTTGGCTCCGCCCATTGTTATGACGACCGGCAACTTCTAATTGGCTGGTTATGAAGTCTGACGTCACATGCTCCGCCCTTTTCAACGTCAGACTTCATAACCAGCCAATTAGAAGTTGCCAGTCGTCATAACAAGGGCGGAACCAACTGAAGTTTTGACCTATTTCTAACTGTCTTGAATTTGGTCCTTAGCACATGAACTTCAACTTTTGAACCTTCTGAACTATAAACACGATTCCAACATAGGAAATAAAAACACAAATAAGGTTTTTTTGGTAATATTGGAACCCTGTTTAGAGAGTTGAAGTTTGAAGGTAAAAATGCTAAGTTTCCTTCTTGAATTTAGGTCAAAAATATTCGGAAAAAAAAAAGGAAATAAAGAAATCACAAGATAACTTTTAAAAAAAAGCGGCTTCTCCGCGTGTGGCAAAAAACTAGAATTGGTCAGGGGGTTTTTTTTTTTCAAAATATATTTTAGGGCGTTGGCAACCCTCCCCCTTTGTTTTCTCCTCTCCTCCCCCCTTTAACTCTTAACTCGTGCCCTTCTCCTCCTTCTCCCCCTTAGGTAATTACACCCCTCCCTTATATCCTTCTTCTTTTGGTCGGCCGGCCTGTTGGTCCATCACCTGCCCTGAACTCGTCTACCTGTCTGGCGACATTCCACTTTCGGGACCGTTTTTCTTGTTCATTTTTCAGGGGTGTTTTTTGACACCCCCTACCCCCCTCCCCTCTCCTCCCCCCTGAAGAGAAAGAAGAAAAAAAAAAGGCACGCGGGGCTATTTGAAATTATAACCTCCTGTAAAACATCATAAAGGGTCCCATTATGACCACCGGATACCCGAAAATTGAAGAGGGGGGATCAATATAAAATTTTAAGGGGATTTTGTTGTTGTTGGTAGTAGTAGTTGTAGCCTGTAGGAATACAAATATTAATCCCACTTCCTTCCATTGCTTAAATTCAGGCGCAAAAATGTGCTAAAAGTGAAACCTTTCTTTTCTTGAAAGTTTATTAAATACTAGATTAGTAGGTGACTGTGTTAAAATCTTTAAAAATAAACTATTTAATGTCATTTTTTTTAAAAGATAAATGATGAAATTTATGAAAATTAAGGTGGTTTTAAAGATGTTGAATTCTGATTATTCTAACTTTTAGAAGCAAAATTAAGAGAAACTTTAAAAGTGTTTTAGAAATTAGAAGGGTAACTCAATCACTTAAGGGTATTTTTTGTGTTGATGATATCTTTCAAAATAAACTTTTTATGGACAAAAATTTAAAAAAAAATCGTCTACTTAAAAGTTGATTCATTTTCAAATTTATAGAAAAAGCTTACTTTGAAAGATATTTTTCAAATTTTGTATAAAAAGCTTATTTTGAAAGGTATTTTTCAAATTTACAGAACAAGCTTATTTTGAAAGATATTTTTCAAATTTATAGAAAAAGCTTATTTTGAAAGATATTTTTCAAATTTATAGAAAAAGCTTATTTTGAAATATATTTTTCAAATTTATAGAAAAAGCTTATTTTGAAAGATATTTTTCAAATTTATAGAAAAAGCTTATTTTGAAATATATTTTTCAAATTTATAGAAAAAGCTTATTTTGAACGATGTCCACATGAAATTAGCCTTAAGTGACTGAGCTACCCTTCTAGTTTCTAAAAAAACTTTCAATATTTTTTTTCTTCAGAGTTGCTTTTAAATTTAAGAGAAACTAGAAAGGTAGCTCTTTTAATTTTATTATGTTTCAAAATAAAATATCGTCTGCTTAAAATTGAGTCAATTTCAAAATTTATATAAAAAGCTTATTTTGAACAATGTCCACATGAAATTAGCCTTTTTCTTTGAAAGTTGCTTCTAAAGTAAGAGTTTTCCGTCCATTTTTAAACACTTTTAGAACTAAATTTTAATTTTAGGGGTTAGTTTTAAAGGGGTTTTTCTTTTGTCCCCCTTTTCCCCTATTTTTTTCTTCTTCTTCTTCTTCTCTTAAATTATACACCTTGTTATTACTTGCTACTGTCCACGGGGTTGTTCTTTGTTGCCCCCTCCCCCTCACCTTTGCTAAGGGATGAGGGGACGGGACGGTCTCTGTAGGCTTTTATGTGTGTACATATAACCCCCCCCCCCCCTTTCCACCTTTTTCCATTTCAATTCTATTGTTGTTTTGTGGAGAATCTCTTTTTTGTGTGTGTGTGTTGTATTCGATTACTTCGCGTTTGAAAACAGCTGAACGACAAACACATTTGGGGGGGGGGAGTCCTAACTAATAGAGAAAAAAGCTAAGCATCTTTGGCCTAAATTCAAGTAGGAAACTTAGCACTTCAACCCTCGAAACAAGGGCTCTCAATTATAGAAAAAACTTCATTGTTAAATTAGAACCCCTGTTTAGAGATTATTTCTTGAATGTAGGCCTTAATGCTTACTCTTCCCATCCTCCTCCTCATTTATCCCCTCAGAGAGTGGGCTCAATTTCGGACAAAACTTAATTAGACATTAGTATTTTTTTTATATATAAAAACACAATAGGGATTCTTATTACAGGTTAGAAGACATGAAAAAGGTTTTTTTGAACAAAATGGTTATGTTTTCATAAAGAGCAAATTAGAATTCATATATAAAAGGGGGTGAATGTCATTATTATCGGTAACAATTATGAACAAGAGAATAGTTTTCTTTGTTAAAAAAAATTCTTTGTGGCTCGCGAGCCACAGAGAATTTGAACAGTGCCAAGAAATACTTACTCTATAGGGCACACTATATATTGTCAATTCAGTGAAAAACATAGAATTATGTGGGGAAATTCAGTGCCAAAATGCAGAATTAAGCAACTTATAGTTGGACACCTGGACTCTACAAACAGTGACCACTCTTTATTTGTGCTACCCACTGTCCAGTGTTTGTTTAAGTTAACTGGACATCAGTTAGGACTGTCCAGTGGTCACAAAAAAGAGTCGAAAAGACCCAGTTAGACCCACACTGACACTTGATTGAAGAATAGTAAGTTCACTAGATTTCAACTTGTCAAACACTTCAAGAAACACTGAACAGTATAATTGCCCTATGGTAGTGCCCATTGGCTAGTAGTTTTTGTTCAGGACTTCAGGGTATACTGGAGTGTCTCTGGTTCGACTGTCCGTGGCAGTATTTTTAGTCTATTGTACACTTGCCAGTGTTTCTAATCCATTGTAATCTGGCATATTTCTTGTTCAAGTGTCCAACTGAAGTTGTTTGTCCTTATGTGAATTGGCCACTCGACTATATTGAACAACAACTGGATAAACGCTTCAGGAAACACTAAACAGTAAAAGTGGACTATTGTAGTAACCCCATTGTCCATTAAAGATTATCATAGGCCACTGAAATGCGGGGTTTTTACAGTTATCAATCCAGTGTCCGCTGCAGTTTTACTATTACAATGTCCATGGAAGCTATTTTTAGTTTAGTGTCCACTTCAGTGTATACTGGAATTTTTCTACGTCCAATTGGTAGTATTTCTAGTCTAATATTCTTTAATGAATTGTCCACCTATGTCCAGTACGTAGTAGGTGACACTGAGGTTTTTTTTTTGGTACTCTTTCAGTTATTTGAGAGATTTGAGATTCCATTTCCATGTTTTCTTGTGACATTCTTTGAAAGAATTAGCCAAATTTTTGCTGCACATTTCAGATTGAAACAACTACAAATGTTGTACCAATTGTACATGAAACATACATTTCATTCAAAAAAAGTAACTTGAAACAAGACATTTTTTTTTGGTGTGTTATTAGTAAGAAGACGAAGAATAGGGAGAGGGATGTTGATGATAGATGGACATTGTTTCAACAACAACAAAAACTGGACAACACTTGACAAGAGGAGAAAATTCCTTTTGCAATTATTCTTACCAAGTTTGTTGGTGTTTCCAAAGAAATGTGAAAAATGTCAATACATCTTAGTTGGCACCTTGTTGTAATTAGCCAGGAATGGTCAGTAGTAGCAGTAGCAACATTTCGGACATTACTTGATGTTGATGATGACATCCATTGTTGTTCTTGTCGACATTGTGTCTTATTAAAGAGCATTATAGAAAAACAGGTGAAAAGAAGGAACTTTTTAGAAGACATTCTGATGACAGAAGAATGTCTCAAATCATTGTTGAAATCATCAACTTCAGAAGATGTTTTTGAATGATGATGATGATGATGATGATGACCACAAGTTTTTTGATGGACACCGTTTGACCACCATCGAATTTTCTTTTGCATATTTTTTTTCAGAAAAAAAAATATTAACAAAAAAATCAATTTTTTTCACACAAATTCAAACATATTTTTTTTTTATAAAATACACTTTTAGAGATTTTATTTTAAACAATTGATGACCACATTTTTTTTTACATTTTTGTAAAAAAAAAAAGTCTCTCTAAACTTTGTTGTTTTTTGACACTTTTTATATAAAAATTGATATATTTTCAGATAAAACTTTCAAGATGAAGAAGACAAATCAAGACGACACTTAAGAATGATGGTGAATCTTCAAGTGAATCTTTTCAAGCAGATCAAATAATACTTTTGTTTGTGAGTGTCACACATGTGAGTTGGTTCTGAAATTGAATATCTCTTGATATCTAAAATGTATATTTTTGATATTGTTTTTTTTTTTTCTGTTTAGAAATAAAAGCGGAATTTTCAAAATTAATAATTGTTGACAAGATCAAAGAGATTCACTGACCAGAAGAAAAAGAAAAAGAAACAACATTAAAAGACACGCGCGAACACCATCACTTTCAATCTTTCTTAAGAACTTAAGAAGAAGAAGAATCACTGCTTTTGTGGCTGAGTGCAGGAAAGAAAAAAAAAAGCTTCTTCTTCCTTCTGCTTCAGATATTTTCTGAGAAGTTCATCTGTTCAACTCAAAAAGAAGAGTGAGTTTGAGTTTCTCAGATGCTGGTTTTTTTTTTTTGCTTCTTCCGATGTCCTCTGATGCCTTTTTTTTGTGTGTGTCTACTCCTACTATATTCCTACAGGCACACACAATGAATGAGTACAAAGTGATGGAAATACAGAGAGAGAGAGAGACAGGGTAAGAAAAGAGAGAGAGAACTTCATCCAATTGGAACATCGTCCCTGAAAAAAAAAACAGCTTAATTTTTTATGCTGTTGTTAGTGTGTAATAGTTTGTATTAACAAATACAACAAACTCAGTTGAATGGTTTTTGCAGCAGCTTGTAGTAGTGATTAATGCAAAGACACACTTTGTAGTTTGTACAAGTTAAATGAAGGAGAAGAAAAGCTTTTAAAAAACTATTAATTTAAATTTAAAGCTAAGAATTTAGTATTTTTTTAAGTTTAGAATTTTACTATTTAAGGTAAGGGCCGTCTTTAAGTCTTTTGTGGCCCCTGGAACAAGATTTATTTGAGGCCCCCCAACCATGCCTTACAAATAAACTCATTTCCCCCCCCCCCCCCAAGGAACCATTGTTCTATGTATAAAAAGTATTGATAATTCCATGATGATTTCCATTGAATATATATTGGAACAGGACTTTTATGAAGTAAATCACATAAGTGAATAGGCCTATTTTTTTAAAATAGGAAAATGTTTTTGAAGTCGGATAAATTGGAATTAAAGATTTAAAAATACAGAAAATAGTGACAGTTAACTGACTGAGGCCCTAGTTTAGACGGAGGCCCTGGGCCATGGCCCAGTTGCCCCCCCCCCCCTATTAAGATGGCACTGATTTAAGGAGAGAAACAAAAAAATAATGAAGGTTTCAAAAAAAAATAAGGTTAGAATTGAAGAAAATAAACTTGAAGGGCTCTGAAGAATGTTAAGGAACTTCTAGAAGTTAAACGGTGTTCAGTAGGAAGGAATGAGGACCTAGGTTTAACATTGGGAAGGAATAAGGACCTAGGTTTAATTATGCGAATTAACAATGGTTCTGAGTGAGGAATAGAATTTGGAAAATCGACTCTTAAGAGTGAGGAATGGGATTTGGACAAGGGCTCAGAGTAAGAAATGGGATTGATCAAGGGTTCAGAGTGTGGAATGAGATTTGGACAAGGGCCCAAAGTAAGAAGTAAGATTGGTCAAATGTTCAAGAGTGTGGAATAGGATTTGGACAAGGGCCCGATTTTGCATTTAAATTTTTCCAAAAAAATATCTATGGAGCACAGCATTAGCCACTGCAGTGGCGTCATAAGGTGGCTGGGGGGATTCATATCAAAAGGAATATCTATAAGGCCACTTAAAAGACAGGTCCAGTTATGAAGCTAAGGTTCACGGGAACTTTCCAGTTATTTATATCTTACCTTCCTTCTCTGCATAAAAGTTGACAAGTTAAAACACTCATATTTCATAGAATAATATTAATGATCTATTGTTCTATGAAGCAAATCTTAAGGTTTTTTTAATATTTTTGTCTTCAACCCCCCCCCCCCCCCCTTTCTCCCCACCTTTCTTTCTATGAATTTGTAATATTATACTTGAATTGAGTGAGAGAAAGAGGAGGTGAAAGATCTTCTAATGAAAGTAGTTACTTTAATTACAAACTTAAAAAAAAAATAAGAAATGTTAATGTCTCGAAATTGTTACGCAGTAGGAAATTAAGTGTCTAATTGGCTGCACCTTGCTAATTAGTCGATTGAATCTGGAGACTTTTAATTATGAGAGAGTTTGTTAGTTGTCTCTCACATTATATTCTTCAATTGCTACCACATTAGGAATGTTTTTTTTTTGTTGTTGTGTTGTTCTAAGGTGGCAGTGACTCAAGTTAAGACCACACTGGTGGTGTCCAATTTTTTAATTTTGATGGGCCACATTTAGGTGGAGGAGGTTTTTAAAAATTAATTTGCACAAGAACCTGGAAGACATGGCGGCGGCGGTGGTTGTAACTTGTAAGAAATGAATGTTGAGCCATCTAAAGCCGTTGCTACACATAGCAACAATTCAGCAACTTTAGAGCAACATAGCTGTGTTGCTCTATTGTTTCATGAAAGTTGAAACATCTGTCATAAGAGCAACAAACCGAATTGTTGCTCACAGATTGAAAGCAACAGAATTATCAAACAGAACTTGGTTCTATTTTCGAGCAACCATTTCAGCCAACAGCCAATAAAAACGGCTTGAATAATCACATGACTATTTCAAATTTTCAACTGATGAAGAAACAAAATGTCTACAGTCTTTGGCTCACTCTTTGTTTCATTGGTTGTTGCTTTCATCTAAGTTTCATGAACGTTACAACATGTATCATAGGTGTTGCTTGCAACAAATAGGAAACTACTGTTCTTACAACTAGTATTGTTGCTTGACTGTTGCTACGTGTAGCATCAGCTTTAAAACTAGAAAAAGTTGCTCCTAAATCTAAATTCTCGTGTTCATTTTCATTCATTTTTATTTGGATGCTTCGATTTTGTAACACCCACCACCAATTATACCTTTTTTTACTTTATATGAAAAAAATAAGGTTAAATAAAAAAAAGGATTCACTTAAGTACACAAAATAATAAAAAAAAAAGAAATGAGATTGTAAAACAGTATTATTTTTTTTTAAAAAAAATGTTGACAAGTCAAAATAAAAGTGTGAAACAATAAATAATGTTGAGGCTAGGAGCTAGGAAAGAGTTTTTTTACACAATTAAAACAAGCAAAAAAAGACAGAAATTTGGTAAAAAAATAACAAAAAAAAATGAAAAAACAATAAAAATAAATTTTTTTAACTCAATATACAGATTGTGTCACATTAATGAAAACACACATTTGAGACACTCTGTACTTATTAAATGATTCTTGTTTTTTTTTGTTGTTGCTCACTTTTAATCTCAAATATAATATTTAGAAAGCAATTTCTGAAGACAAAAAGCTAATTAATACAAAAACTAAATTTGTATTTACATTATAAAATATTTATGCAAATTTTTTTTAATAGTTTTTATGCAAATTTTTGTTGTTGTTTTATAACAAAAGTTTTAAAATATATGTATTTGCAATTAAATGACTTGTTATAATTTATAACACCGGAGATAACAATGGGAAATATTTTTGAATGGAAAATTTCTATTATTTTTTTATTGATAATTTTTTTATTTATAACATATAGAAAAAAAAATCTGGATTGAAAATGGCGCCATACTTCGTTTGCTCAATTGTGATTGGCTGAAAATTATTACACGGTTAACATTGAACATAGAAAAAGGCAAGTATGCGGAGAATTAACCAGACATCAATATTTGTAAGCCATCACAGGGGTAACAAATATGGCGTGATTCATATTGAATTACATGTAAACCGGGCACCATGCTCGGTCACCCTCTGGTTGATCTCTTAATAGTTTAAAGCTATGTTCTGTGCATCAAAATGTTCTTATGGAGGTGTCACGATGTCCTTCCATCTTGAACATGCATAACTTTATTTTAAGATGCACTACGTCAGATTATTGAAGCCGAAGGGGTTTGCTATTATGGCTTTTTTAAATGTAAAGTTGCATAAGAATATGCCGCCATATTTGTTTATTCCGCTATACAGCTACCAATGCATCACAACATTTACATATGGTATATGCTCGTGCCACCATGCAATTTTCTATAATCATACAGATATACAAACACTCTCCGCAACACTGATTGGTTAATCGTATTAACACCAGTTTATGATTGGTTTAAATGTTGGCGCCAACTTCATTCTACTGTAAGCAGCATCAGCAACAAATGCGTGGCGTCACCATAATAACAGATGGTAACAATAATGAGCGGTATGACGTTATACGCTTCGTTACAGATGAGATAAAGACTTTAGTACCGCATCATAACTTTATGATGCAATCACAGCCGAGCATTTTGAGCGGCCATCATCAGGTAATTGTCATCGCCGATCGGAGCTTGTCTACAGGAGAAAAACAAAAGGTAATAAGAACGAGAAACCGAGAAGTTTCGGTTGAGATTTAAACCGTACTCTGAGCCATATTTCGTTTGCCGGTATATATTCTTAATGTGTTGAACGTGCTCTTGTTGTAATGCGATCACGGCGTTCTGTATTGACCGCAACGTCTTGAAACACGTGCGGGGATCCTCTATGATGAGGCCCGATAGTATTGGAAGACTTTCACCGGTGTAAACTGCTTGACTCTCGCATGCTTCTGTAATATAAAAGGGTGGGATGAATGGCGTGTCCAGAGTCATTGGGTGAACAAAGATGGCCGTCATCTTTGCCGAATCAATGACGGCGACCATATTAGTCCACCACTTATATTGACAAAATGAATGACTATGAATCCCAATAATCATTTTATAATAACGTTGTTTATGATTTAAATCAAAAGTTATCATAGTTTATGTTGCGTTTTGTGCGACAAAAAGTTCTGGTATAATTATTTATGATACAAAATGGCCGCCGTTTTAAAAAATAATCAGCAAATTCAAGATAGAAAAACCACATTTTATTGAGGATCATTGAACCCTCGGAACAATGTTCCGATTCTTCAAGTTGAAGTCATGCGCCAAGTTTCTATCTTAATGGTAACTTAGTAAGTTTGCTGTTTATGGGAAATTCTTTCGATTAGGAGCTACTTAGCCTCTGTGTACAAACTCATACACAGTGGCTCTTAATCGAAAAAGGCTTCCTTCAGCCTTAGGTTAGAGGCTAACGGCTCCTAATCGAAAGAATACCCCAGTTTGGGATTGGTTTTACCTATGAGAATGGCCAGTTTCTCCACGTTTCCAAGAAAAAGGGAATGTATCCTTTCGATCTCACGATCAGAATCGATGTGAACTTTAATGTCGGCCGGTACGCCGCTAGAAACAGGGTGACAACCTCGAGCTGTTTCTATAGATGCTCGACAACTGAAAAAGCAAACAATTTATTAATATTACATATTTCTCCGAAATTAAGAGCATTTTTAGTGTGTGTTACCATTGCCAGTGACCATTAATGAAAGCTCCTGGATGATATTCCTTGAGTCGGTTCTTATTCGACTGACAGACTTTATTTACGATATCGATCCTGAAAAAAAAAAAATTACGGTAAAACTTAGCAAGAAGCAAGATGAAATGAGAGTTTCTCGACTTCCAGCATTGCGAATTTGGAGACAAAGCTCAGCGACCTTTGAAAAGCTGCTAGTCGAAAACTAATTACAGCTATTTACTTACCATTCCTTCTCTTCGACACAATTGTTCGCTTGAATGTAGAGCGCTCTCGATGGCTGAACGATCTGAAACATCTGAATAGATAAAAGATCGGAGTTTAACGATGATGATGTTCATATGAAACGTCTTAAACAGTCGAGATTCTTACATTCTTCATCTTGAAAGAGTCTTCTTGTAATCTTTCGACTGCTAAAATCTGATCGACTGGAATCCGACATAAAGGAATGTCACCTAGAGAGAGAGAAAAACAATATATTTTCTCAAAATTAAGTAATAAATTCAAGCAGAAGTTAACTTGGCACTTGAATTTTCAACGTGAACTCTCTCCAAGCAGAGAGTTCCAGTTGACAATCAAATATGCTAAACTTTCTTCTTGAATTTGGGCCTTATCGTTTTCGATCATTAACCTTTTGCTTTGGCATAAGTAAAATCCTGCGTTGTTAAGCAAAAGTATCTTTTCTTAAAGTTCTTTAATCCGAATTTTTTTCGGCCTTGAGCTCTCTTGATCATAACTCTAAAAATAAATTAAAAAAAAATTAACTTTAATCTGAGTTAAAACTGTTGGATTCGTGAGTTAGAAACCGCGACATAATGGCGTTTTCTAGTCACGAACCCATTATTTAAGAATGAAACTTGGAACATCAACTTGTATCCTCTGAGCAAGGGTTTCAATATAGAAAAACTCTTGTTTGATTGTGTATTCTTTTAACAAGGTTTATCTATTTTGAAACTTGTGTTCTGAAAAGTTCAAAAGAGGCTAATTTAACCAAAAAATACAAACCCCTCTTTGAGAATGATTGGTGAATCGATTTTTTGATGTGGAATTGCTGCTGATGAAGATGAAATGATTTCTAAAAACTTAACGACAAAAAAAAAAGAAAGGTTCGAAAAAAAAGAGAAAATTCCGAGAGCTTTTCTCGTGAGTTCGCTTACAATTCGTATATCGTTGACATGTTTGTCTGTAATGAAATCTTTGTACATTGTCACCATGTAATCTTCTTTGAAAATCTGTTGTGACTATTAAAACAGAAGATTAAGTAGAAATTAATTAAATAAAATTTGTAATTATATTAATTTAATTAAAACTTGTTGAAAAAAAAACTCACCGATTTGGAACTGACGAGGTTTCCGAGAGATTGGATCGTCTTGGAAATTAAAGTTAAAGTTCTGTTTGTTTGAGGATCCTTTTCATTTATCCGAACCCAAGAAGAAAAAAAGACGATTGTCGTTGAAAAATCTTTAAATATTGCAAAGCTGAGCTTAAACAAAGCGTAACTTTAAAAACTACATAAATTTCACTGTAGAGTTTGAGTTGCATCAGGTTTTTAAACCCTTTGCTTTAGTCTGAATAACACTTAGGATATCTCGGGTTAAAAATCAAGATAATTTACATGAAGGTAGCTTAACTCCATATTAACAGAAAGAACCCTATGATTAAATTTTATAGCCTCTCTTCAAGGTCCCCCCTTTATTCCTCTTACCTCACCACGTAAACAAAACTTTGAATCTCTTTTATAGCACACTCTACATCAATATGGTCGGAACGAATTGGAATCTTTTGATACAAGAAGCATTTCGATGCAGCTCCACAAATTAGCCTGGATCTGATTGGAAACGCCACATCGGATCGGATGCGGCAAGCTTCATTGAAATGCTTGTTATCAAAATATTCCGATTTGTTCTGTTTTCCGATCCGATTTAGTGTGCTACAAGCTTAACCGAGAAGGAGTATAGATCTAAGTGGAGGTAGCGATATTTATTGGCCACACATGGTCATCAGAGCACGGGCTGTTCCATAAGAAGAAGGTTGGAGAGAGTTTTGCACGAACAGATTCTTATTACTGGTCATTTGTCCCTAGGGCGATTCGACAATGGAACTCGCTTGACGGGGATTTTGTGCAGGAAAAACGTATCTTATGGGAGTCGTACCTTAAGTTTTGTTTTGTTGAAATTGTTGTTGGGAATTATATCAATGGGGTTTTATATTTTCTGGTTTTGACAATGCATTTTCTGTGCTGCACTTGGACTCTTGTCCCTCTGCCATAGGCGTTTATGGCTGCTTGCAGAGTATTTTTTTTTTCAAATTCAAATTTAAGAAAACTCTTGGTTGAGCTACCTTTATGTATGTATCTTAGTTAAAATATTACTGAAGAACTTACAACTGGTTCCGAACTGAGTTCGAATAGTTTCGGACCCAAAATGGCAGGAGCAAAGAATCTCAAGAACACGAATCCGCTTACGACCGAGTACCTTACTTCTTTTCTATCTGTAAAGCAAAAAAAAAAGGGGGGATTTTGTTGTCTGAATATCTTAAAATTGATAAAAGTCGAATCAAAAGACTCGATTGCTGTCGACGTGTCCCTCTTACCTGGAAAGTAGAAGGTGGCCAGATCTTTGAGTACAGCGAAAACTTCGCACATGACAGGCGGACAAACTAAAGCCGAGTTCGTTATTGCTTTTAAGATGCGGTCGACATAATCTCTTAGGTTTACCTTATCGTAAAACAAAAGAAAAAAAACAAGAGTTAAAATCGTTCTCTCGATCGTAAAAAAAAACCCCCCCGCCCGTTCACTAGTACCATATTTGTTTCGATATTCTCTCCATCTTTTAATTTACAGGGATCAATTTCGCACGGTTTGTGTTCGGAAAAGATCAGATCGATCGTAGACTTAAGTGTGTCTTGTAGATAATGGTAGCCGGCCAGTTTCATGAACTCGTCCATACATTTGGAAACGAGCGTGTTGCCACGGAATACTGTGTTCGTGTCGCTAGAACGTTGAAAGACAAACGACGTTACCGAACTACGAACGGTAAGTTCTCGTTTCTTTTTCTTCTTATTATTACTTACGTGACTTTGGATATTTCCCATTCTGCCAATGCTTTTATAAATGAAACCATTTTATTGTGACGCATAAAAACTCTGACCAATGGTTGCGCTGCTTCCACCTTGTTAGGAATGATTTCGCCCAGAATGTAAGCGGCGCTTGAGGTTATCGGCTGTATGTTAAAAGAAAACATCAAAAGACACTGTTAAGTAACTGTTCTGTCCAGAAAAAAATGGGTTTAAAGAGGGGTAATAATGCTAAACGATCGTAAGTCAACTTTGAATTGACTTACGAGAGAATTTCGAGTTTCACTTGAAACTAGAGGAGTAAACGAGGATGAAAAGATAAATTCAATAATGATATCTTTTAAAATAAAGCAAAGTTTTAATAATACTTGACATAACCACGGTCAAAAAATATTTAGAAGGCCCACCAGGCCTTGAGAACCACAAAAAAAAAACAATTACATAAAATATGTCCACGGACCAACGTTTCGAAGCTAATTTACATTTAAAATATTTTATTGAAGTTTGAAAATTATCAAATTTTGTATTTAAAAAAAAAGGTGAGAAAAACCGTAACCTGCTTTTAAAAAAAATTATAAAAAGTTTATTTTTCAAGATATCTTTACAAAAATACCCTTTGCACCTAGCTATAGACCATAACTAATTAATGGAAGTGATTTTGGAATTTTAAACTGTGGCATTAATGAATTCAGCTATTACGTCTATGGAAATTAACACGAAAAAACAATGTTTGCGTTTTTGTTATTCAATAAAAAATATTGAATTTGATTTAAAATAATTATGAAACAATAACTGGTACTTTCGTTTATATTTCCCAAAGAGAATAAAGTTTGTTTGGTGAAAAAAGACCAAAACACAAGTCGAGTTCAGAAAAATTTTGGTAGGGGTGACCACTCTAGCAAGGTTGGAGAGATTTTCGCACGAACAGATTCTTATTACTGGTCATTTGTCCCTAGGGCGATTCGACAATGGAACTCACTTACCGGGGATTTTGTGCAGGAAAAACGTATCTTATGGGAGTCATAACTTAGTTTTGTTTTGTTGAAATTGTTGCTGGGATTATATCAATGGGGTTTTATATTTTCTGGTTTTGACAATGCATTTTCTGTGCTGCACATGGACTCTTGTCCCTCTGCCATAGGCCTTTATGGCTGCTTGCAGAGTAATTTATTCAAATTCTTTTGATTGGTTTTAATTGGGTTAGACCGCCATCTAGTATCAACTTATTAACTAGCTATAGAAGCGTTTCCATATTAAGATCGTTACGAATTTTCACCTTAGTTTCGTGTGACTGAAGGATGAGGTTCCGTAGAGGATCGTAAAAATGACTAGAAAAGACGTGATCCGAAGTATAGTGGATCTTGAGACGTAACGAACCCAGATCGTTCTTTGCGCATTTGGACGATGCGTTATCTCGCGGTTGTAGAAAGTACCAAGCGTTGTGTTCTCGTAATAGATCGATTTCACTCAGTGCCATTTTGATCTCGCCTAAAAATATACTTCCCGAGACGCCACTCGAATCGTGGAACACGGCTATCCTCAATTCCATCCGGCCAACGTCGTCTTCTACTAAATTAAAGATGTTCGGCTCCATCGTTTGACTCTTGGAGTAAAGCTGCTGGCCAGAAAAAGAATAAACCAATCAGAAGCGGTCGAATTAATTTTAAAGCACTTTACGACGTTGGTTCTCGTTAGTAAATTTTTCTGAAATTTACTGTCGAGTTTTTACTAGAGGATCGAATCGATGACACTCACGTCAAACGTAAAGATGTCGTCAAACTGTGGATTGACAGTTTTCTTTCTCACTTTGGTCTTTTTCGATTCTTGCTTGTTCGGACAGTACCACAAAGTAACCATTGCATACGGATCGCAAGCTCCGTTGATGATCGCAAGATCGCTGCATTCTAATATCCTGAACAAAAATGAAACATGACTATTGGTAACGGTTATGACACAGTTACGTTGTACGTTTTATACGTACTTGACCTGTAGCCTCGGGAATGGTAAACCGCTGCAACTACTCTTTGGAAACCTGTCTAACCTTACGGCAATATGTACTTTACCCTGTTCAAAGGATAGATTTCAAACAGGTCATTAGGAAAGATTGCAAATTTTGTAAAGTTAAAATTGTTAGAATCAATTTTTTTCTACTTGAGAAGGGGTCTAGTATGCCAAGTACTTTTGGTACTAGTACGGCATAAGAGCTACAAGTGGTACCATGCATTGGAACACTGGAGCCACAAGTAGTACCATGTTTTGGGGGAAAACTGGCACAACTAGTTATACCATGCAATAGGACACTGGTACTTCAAACGGTACCATGTCTTGGAAAAGCAGTGCTACTAGTGATTCCATGCATTGGGACACTGGAGCCACTCGTGGTACCATGCAACAATACACTGGTGTCACAAGCAGTGCAACAAATTGGGACACTTAAGCCGCCAAGTACTACGGCTCGGAACATCTTGAACACGGTGTCGTAGTTACGAACCTGTACTTCAGAGTCCGCATCCACAGGCATGATGGGAAACCAGTGGTCTTTGCCGTGATACTTTGAAAGATCTTCCTTCTTGATGGCCACTTTACCCATCACTTTAATCTGTTTCATGGCTTTGTCACGATCGTTCACGTACAATGATACATGGCGAAACTTACGAGGAACTTCAAATTGAAATTCTTCGCCGAAATACGGGCTATTGAGAAATATAAAAACACACGAATAATTTAATCATTATTATATTTTTGTGGCAAAAATACATTCTCGAGAAGCAAAACCTGAGTGTCTTTTCTGCGGTGGCAGTTCGAAAGATCTCCTCTTGGTCCAAACTAAGAGCGCAGAAAGTGTCTCTGGTCCCAACGTTTCCATGGCTTCGTGCCGGAAGGTTTTTTGCCTCTCCTTGAATTAAAAACAAAAAACAATAACATAAAAAACACTGGTCAATGTTGTTTAATTTGCATACAATTTTTTTTTTCCATTGTCGGTGACAATAGTTGGTCACTTGTACAGGAAAGTTGCTTTTATTTATTTTTGGAGGGTGAATGGTATTGTGTCGTTTTGAATCTATTATGGTGGTGTCCCATTATTCTGTTTTGATGCCGAGGGTGGGGGGAGGGAAATACATTAAGGAAATCCGTTCAGAGAAGACTAACTATATGGAACACTAACAAGAGAGGGTGGAGAAGGTTAAAGGGAAGTGACGTTCAATTGTGTTTTATATGGCCACTGACTCTAATAATAATAATAATGAAACATAATTAAGTACATCATTATATTTGACACCATGGGACAACATTACAATTACACATTATAATGGTCGACATTTACAATTATTTTTACTTGGAAAAAATAAAATATTTCCACTGATTACAAACAGTTTATTTCCAGAGTAACTAAGTCACAATTACTTGTTTTCAAGAGAGAGAGAGAGAGAGAGAGAGAGAGAGAGAAAGAAAGAGAGAAAGAGAGAGAGAGAGAGAGAAAGAAAGAGAGAAAGAGAGAAAGAGAGAGAGAGAGAGAGAGAAAGAAAGAGAGAGAGAGAGAGAGAAAGAAAAAAAAACTCAGTTACTTCATGGAAGGAAGTCCAACAATTCAATAAAGTAACTTTATTGAAGTTTTGCATAGAAGAATTATTATGGTAGGTGTGAAGAGGTTATAATGACAGTGCGGTTTTTATCCTACTTTTCGACTTAGCATTCCCTCTGCCACAGGCTCTTTCGGTTATTTGTAGAGTAATTTTTTCAAATTCTAGTCATTGCAACGTTTGTTACTTCGTAAAAGAGTAACTTCTTCTCTAGTAACTTATTGGTTGACTGAATTTACATTACAAGAGTAATAATAATTACTAGGTTATTGTTAAACGTCCTTCTCAAGAGTAACTTAGTTATTTCTTACGAATTATGGTTACTTCTGTATTGTAACTTACGGTTACTTCTTCAGAGTAGCTTAAGGCTTTTAAAAGTTAGTGCTCGAAATTAACTTATCGGTTAGTTCTCCAGAGTAACTCACGGTTACTTCTCCAGAGTAACTTAACGGTTGCTTCTTCAGAGTAACTTAACGGTTGCTTCTCCGGAGTAACTTACAAGGTTACTTCTTCAGAGTAACTTACGGTTACTTCTTCAGAGTAACTTACGGTTACTTCTTCAGAGTAACTTACGGTTACTTCTTCAGAGTAACTTAACGGTTGCTTCTTCAGAGTAACTTAACGGTTGCTTCTCGAGAGTAACTTACAGTTGCTTCTCGAGAGTAACTTAACGGTTGCTTCTCGAGAGTAACTTACGGTTGCTTCTCCGGAGTAACTTACAAGGTTACTTCTTCAGAGTAACTTGCGGTTACTTCTCGAGAGTAACTTACGGTTACTTCTTCAGAGTAACTTAACGGTTGCTTCTCCAGAGTAACTTACGGTTACTTCTCGAGAGTAACTTAACGGTTACTTCTCGAGAGTAACTTAACGGTTGCTTCTCGAGAGTAACTTACGGTTGCTTCTCGAGAGTAACTTGTAACTTAATGAAGTTATAGTTGTTAAACATAGTTTTGATCATCTTATGATTATTACTGAAATCTAAAAAGTTATTACTTTACATTACAGTTCGAATTTATTGGTTGGAGATCAATTAAACGACCGTCATTTTTTCATTTAATTATTGACGATCAACTTCGATGGGTCAAATGACTTAAGTGTAGAACTAGTGATTCTCTTGCCAAATATTACACAAGGGAAATGACATTTTAATTTGTCTCATCCCGACGAAGTTGAACCATGTGAAATTGAAATTTAAAAAAAAAAGTGTAAATTGAACGTTTTTTCTTTTAGTACAACCCAAAATTAACTGAAGTTACTAATCACGAATCGCTCGAGTAAATTGTTCCTGTTCAGTAAATAGAAGTTAAAATTGCTTCTAGAAAGTAACTGTAAGGTTTTAACAATAATGTGTAGTTACTTACGAAGGTTTTAAGAAGAGAAACACAAAGGAGAAATTCAAGGTGTTAGAAACTAGAATGGTACCTGAATGATATAATAGTATTTTCATGTTTATCTTTCAAAATAAACTTTATATAAACAAAAATTTAAAAAAATAATCAGCTTAAAATTTGAGTTATTTGAAACTGGCATAAAAAGCTGATTTTAAAAGATACCAACATGAAAATAGTTTAAATTAGGAATGGGACATTCGAATCCCTCGAATCTTGAAAAATATTCGAGATTCGGAAACTCGAATCTTCGCGGTTTTTTCGTCTTTTCGAATCTTTCGAATCCTAACCTTAAAAAAAAACTGTTAAAAACTTTGGTAAAAATTATTTTTAATTCCATTGACGTCCAATAGAAGCGTTCACTAACAAAAAAACCGGCGTTTGTTGAAATTTCGGTGGTATCCGGATCACCTTGTGGCGAGACACTGAGTGGCGCCACACTTGTTTTTTTATTAATAATAATTTAATATTTAATATTATTTCATTTATTTGTATCTTCTTAATGAATAATATAGGAATCTTATATGAAGGATTCGAGATTCGGGAGATACGAGGGATTCGAGAACCGATTCGGATTCGAGAAAACTTAGGACTCGTCCCACCTCTAGTTTAAATGATAACAGCTATCTTTCTAGTTTCTAAAATTTATATTTTAATGACAATTATTCTTTCAAAATAAACATTTTTATGATAATTTGAATATCGTTTTTAATTTGCATTGGTTTCAAATTGTTACAAAAAAAAAGTTTATTTTGAAAGATATCGTCATAAAAAAAAATTCTTTTCGCATATTTAGCTTTATACACCTAAAAATTATCAAATTCATGAATCAAAACATAATTTTGATAATTTTTATTTGATTTTTTATTAGTTTCTAATAAAAATAAGTTTCCTTGAAATGAAGTTGTGTCACAACTTTTGAAATTATCTCGAAAAGACCAAGGGTTGAGCCTGTTTCCTGTTACACACAGTGCAAACTTTGTGTCTGTCTAGTAACGGAAATGATGACGACATTTAAAAAAGTGAGTGAGAATTAGGCCTATATTTATTAAAATTATCTAAAGGTTGGAACACACCACAGGCAATTAGAAAACGGGATGAACAGAAGTTGGCGCCGCCCTTTTTTATGACGAACGGCAACTTCAAAATGGTTGGTTATGTAGTCTGACGTCACATGCTCCGCCCTTTTCAACGTCGATCCTCACAACAAACCAATTAGAAGTTGCCGTTCGTCATAAAAAAGGGCGGGGCCAACTTCTAGTTCAACCCGTTTTCTAATTGCCTGTGTCTGTGTGTGGATGGGGGAGAGACAGGCAATTAGAAAACGGGATGAACAGAAGTTGGCTCCGCCCTTTTTATGACGAACGGCAACTTCAAAATGGTTGGTTATGTAGTCTGACGTCACATGCTCCGCCCTTTTCAACGTCAAACCACATAACAAACCAATTAGAAGTTGCCGTTCGTCATAAAAAAGGGCGGGGCCAACTTCTAGTTCAACCCGTTTTCTAATTGCCTGTGTCTGTGTGTGGATGGGGGAGAGACAGGCAATTAGAAAACGGGATGAACAGAAGTTGGCTCCGCCCTTTTTATGACGAACGGCAACTTCAAAATGGTTGGTTATGTAGTCTGACGTCACATGCTCCGCCCTTTTCAACGTCAAACCACATAACAAACCAATTAGAAGTTGCCGTTCGTCATAAAAAAGGGCGGAGCCAACTTCTGTTCATCCCATTTTCTAATTGCCTATCAAAAACCACACTTTTTGACTGCAAAATGAAGTCGAAAGTGGTTGTGCTCATGTTGCATTGTGGTTACAATGTATTTCCTATTGGGGGGGGGGGGGGGAAAGACTCCAGATGTTTGGTTTTGGCGACAACTTAATATTGTAGTCGAAACTTGGTCCTTGTGTTCCAGAGGGCCTAAGTGGCTCGCGAGCCACACAAGACTTTTGATAGAATATTTTTATTTTGTGGTTGTTTCTAATGTTGTTATGACGAACACACAAAAATCAGTCCATATTTTTTTTTTATTATTTTTCTTCTTGTTTTGTTTTGCTAAAAAAAAAACTTTTCACATCCTGTGGCGCAGTTTGAAAATTACGTAAATTTCACTTTCTCATTGAGGAAATGGGATGACAAAAAATATATATAAAGAGAGGATGCAATTTTTTTTAAAAAAAAACACCCCTTCAATTTGACTTTTTAGATGGTTTAAAAATTAAATAGCCTCTACACAGTACGTTATCTCAGAATAAAAAGCCTCTTCCCATTCTTTTTTTTTTTAAAGTATAATGAATAATCTAGTAGATAAATCGTTTAAAATTAAATATATCTGGAGGGGAATATAAGCAAAATTATAGACGAAAATTAAAAAAATCGTCTACAGTGAATGAAATACCCTTCTAGTTTCTACGAACACATTTGTATAGTTTATAAACAGCTGATTTTGGAACAATTTTCTGCCTTTCAGAAGAGCAATATGAAGAAAAACTTTGAAAGTGGTTTTAGAAACTAGAATAGTAAGAGCTTAATCACTTACGGGTATTTTAATGTTGATATCTTTCAAAGTAAACTTTTCACAAACGAAAATTTGAAAAATGTCGTCTGCTTAAAGTTGGAGACACTTTCAAACTTGACATAAAAAGTTTATTTATTTTAAAATATATTAATATGAAAATACCCTTCTAGTTTCAAAAACACTTTCTAGTTTCTTTTGAATTTTGCACCTGAAAGACAGAATAATCAACAGGCAATTAGAAAACGGGACGAGCAGAAATTGGCTCGGCCCTTTTTCTGACTAACGGCAACTTCTAATTGGTTTGTTGTGTGGTTCGACGTTGAAAAAAGGGCGGAGCATGTGACGTCAGACTACATAACCAACCAATTAGAAGTTGCCGGTCGTCATAAAAAGGACGGAGTCAACTTCTGCTCGTTCCGTTTTCTAATTGCCTGTGAATAATCAAGAGTTCGAGATGCGGTTTACACTTTAAAAACCACCTTAATGGTATTTTATTGTCGATATCTTTCAAAATAAACTTTTTATGGATAAAAATTAAAACATGTGTCTGCATTTTGAAACTTGACATAAAAAGCTTATTTTAAAATGCATGAAAATACAGTTATTGACAAGCAGTTAGAAATCGGGGAGAACTTCAGTTGGCTCCGCCCTTTTTATGACGAACGGCAACTTCTAATTGGTTAGTTATGTAGTCTTGACGTCACATGCTCCGCCCTTTTCAACGTCGAACCACACAACAAACCAATTAGAAGTTGCCGGTCGTCATAAAAAGGGGCGGAGCCAACTGAAGTTCTCTCCTATTTCTAACTGCCTGTCAGTTATTGAGTTACCCTTCTAGTTTTTTTTAGAACACACTCAAAAGTGAAAGACCACACAAATAGTTCTAATTCAGTGTTCAAAAAAAAGGGGCGTTTACACTTAATAAAATATGAAAACTACTTAAACTATTTAAAGTATTTAAAAAAAAGACTGATTATTTTCATTTTTTTTTTTTGTGTAAAATTGACAATAATTTAAATTGCACTTCAGTAAAGAAACAACAAGAATAAGAAACAATAAAAAACAGGAAATGATTTAATTTGTTTCTTTCTTCACTCATTCGAATAAGAAGAGCAAAAAAAAAAAAAATATCTTAAATGTATATTAAAACATCTTTGAAATTATAAGTCATTATAATTTATTTTAAAATATTCATTGTTTTGTCGATAACAAGATACATTAAGAACTACTTTTTATACACATTGAATAAGGGAGGGGGGGGGATGTCAAAAGTCAGGGGGGGAGGGGTTATTAAAAAAAAAGAACCATGTTAAAAATTAAACAATAGAAAATTGTGTTGTTCATCCTTTCTGAACAAGAAAAAGAAAAAAAAACTTCACCGGAAATGGTTTTGTGACTTTTTAAAGAAGGTTTAAGGAAGTGGGTGGTGGATGGGTGAATTAATAATCCACATTGTGGTTACATAGGTTTTTCATTTAAACAGGTGTACAGTGAATAAATTAGAGCATCCGTGGTCCTTAAAATGGCTCTTAAGAACGCAAGTAGATCATTTATTTTGTCCCTGTATAGCGTTAGATGGCGCCACTAGCCATCCTCTCATAGAAATAGACTGAAGACACTCTTCAACTCTTGACACAACCTTCCTTTTTTTTTTTGTTTCACGTGGCAAACGTTTAATTGCGTCATCGCTATTTCTCTACACGTGTTCTCTCTTTTCACTTATATTATGTGTTCTGGGGGTAAGTTTGTCCACGTGCTCTGATAATTAAGGTTGTTTTGGACGCTTTTTAGAGCTTAAAAGGCACAGACAGTTAGAAATCGAGAAGAACTTCAGTTGGCTCCGCCCTTGTTATGACGACCGGCAACTTCTAATTGGTTTGTTGTGTGGTTCGACGTTGAAAAGGGCGGAGCATGTGACGTCAGACTACATAAACAGCCAATTAAAAGTTGCCGGTCGTCATAACAAGGGCGGAGAGCCAACTGAAGTTCTCCCCGATTTCTAAATGCTGGTCTAAAAGGTAGCTGCATTCGATTTCAACTAATTGGCGACGAGTGTAGATTGCCACCTATGGAGGTTGCAACTTGCAAGCGCCATCTACCTTGCATTTAAACAAGTATTTTTCTATATGGAGCCCTCTTAATTTTGTTCACGAAAGGCAGACTACAAGTACTCAGATGTAATCAAACAGGTTATGATTATTAGGGTTGTGATTTTTAAGCAATTTTTAAGCAATTGTTTCTCAATTTGTGGCTCAAGGGCCAATAATTGTGGAGTAAACAATCTCCCATTTAGATCAACCAACAATTATGATTTTTTTTCTCCAATAAAAAAACTTGTTAGAGGCTAAAATGTTCTAGTTAACAAATGATAGTAACCAAGACAAAGCATAATTACAGTAGCTTATGTAATCTGACGTCACATTCTCCGCCCTCTTTACTTAATTATATTCTCTTTTCTCTTCGTGCAAATTGCACGACGGGTTTACAAGCTTGCTTCATTGATATATTTACATAAAAATTCAAACAATATTGATAACTCTTAATAGTTTGTGGCTCTAAAAGAGCTCAAGGTTGAGTATCCTAATTTCACACTTGTTGAAAACTGTACACAGAAGCATTAATATCGGAACCACAATTTGTCAATGAATTTGCCAATTGCAACCTCATTCAAAATTGTAGACAAAACTTTTTTTTTTAGAAAGAGTTTTGCAATCAACATTTTTTTTTTGATAGTTTTTTTTAACAACTCTTAAGCCTCGTTTTCACGGTGGCAATAGTTCCTTCGTGAGAGTAGCTGTCATGAAAGTTGCGATAGTTCACTCTCACGATAGCAACTGTCTACACGGCTTGAAGTAACGTGATAGTTGTCTGTCACATGTGACAGTGTGACACGTCTACTTCACAGGATATCATTGAGTCAACAACAGTGTTGCCTATCTCTCTCTCTCTCTCTCTCTCTCTCTCTCTCTCTCTCTCTCTCTCTCCAGAAGCCAAATTTCTCTATAAAGTGAATATTTTTTCCCTACAAGTGGTCACACAACAACTATTAAGCCCCGTTTTCACGATGATAGTTGTCACGATAGTTGCTGTCATGAGAGCAGCAACTATCGCGAGAACTATCATCTTGAAAACCACACGATAGTCACTATCGCCCTGTTGCGGTAGTGACTATCACACTATCTCGTTTGACTAGATAGTTGATAGTACTGTCGCGTGACCGCTTGTAGGGAAAAATATCCACTTTGTAGGGAAAATTTGGCTTCTAGAGAGAGAGAGAGAGAGAGGCAACAGTCGCAACACTGTTGTTGACTTAATGATATCAATGAAGTAGACGTCACACTGACATGTGACAGACAACTACCACGTTACTTAAAGACATTTAGACAGTTGCTATCGTGAGAGTGAACTATCGCAACTTTTATGACACCTACTCTCACGAAAGAACTATCAGCGTGAAAACGAGGCTTTAATATTGAGACAGTACTATCAACTATCTAGTCAAACGAGATAGTAGTGTTGATAGTGACTATCATGTGGTTATCACGATGATAGTTCTCGCGATAGTTGCTGCTCTCATGACAGCAGCAACTATCATCGTGAAAACAAGGCTTTAGTTGTTTCTATCATTCATTAGATGGATGGATATTGGGGCCTCATTTATTTATATTAAGAGTTGTTTTTTTCTCTCTTGTTTCAATTGAAAAAGCCAATCAGGATTATTGCATCATCATATTTTTCTGAGCTTGTTATAATATAGTTAAATTTGGCTCAAATCCAATGTGTTTTTCTGTCTCTCTCTTGTATAAATGTGTATCTTTAACTAGAACAGCTGATAACTTCTCTCACTCAAGCGACACAAATATGTTTTTGATGATTGGCTGATTTTTTTTTAATGAAACTCAATTGTGTCAGCACATTCATAGAAAAAAAAATATAAGTGGTGAGGGAAAAACAAAAAGTTTTCAGGGTTTTTCTCTCCTAATAAACTAGCAATTTGTGTGTAGTAAGCCCTTGTAATGATTTTTTTTTCTTTTTCAATTTGATAAATTACTATACAAAGCAGCCACAAAAAAAAGGCCTGTGGCAGAGAGCTATAAAAATCCAAATTGCTGCATATGGTTGGATAAGAAGTGATACCATGTAAAGGCCTTAGCTAGAATTCAATGAAACATTCAGAAATGATAGTTTTTGGAAGTTTTTTCTTCCAAAAATTGCTGTTTCAGAGACAGGCAATTAAAAATCGGGACATACAGAAGTTGGCTCCGCCCTTTTTATGAATACCGGCAACTTCTAATTGGTTTGTTTTGTGGTTCGACGTTGAAAAGGGGCGGAGCATGTGACGTCAGACTACATAACCAACCAATTTAGAAGTTGCCGGTCGTCATAAAAAGGGCGGAGCTAACTTGTGTTTGTCCCGATTTCTATTTGCCTGTATAATTTCGACAAAAATTTCAAGAAAGTAGTAGGAGCTCTTAATATATAAGCAATCTTTTGATATAAATTAAACTGGATTAACAGACAAAACAAAATGAAAGCTAAATAGAAATTAAAAATGAAAACAAAATTTGACAAAAGAACTCTTAAAACAAAGTGAAAGATAAACTTTTGACAACAACTAAACATAATGAAAGTAAAACTAGATAAGAACTAAAAGAAAACATTGAAAATCAAAGCAATGAAAATCAAGAGCTGTTTATATACTGAACAAGAACTAGACAAACTGAATGCTAAAATGGATAAGGCTAAAAACAAAATGAAAACCAAACTGAACAATGCTAAACAAAACGAAAGCCAAACTGAACAAGGCTAAACAAAACGAAAGCCAAACTGAACAAGGCTAAACAAAACGAAAGCCAAACTGAACAAGGCTAAACAAAACGAAAGCCAAACTAAACAAGGCTAAACAAAACGAAAGCCAAACTGAACAATGCTAAACAAAAACGAAAGCCAAACTGAACAAGGCTGAACAAAACGAAAGCCAAACTGAACAAGGCTAAACAAAACGAAAGCCAAACTGAACAAGGCTAAACAAAACGAAAGCCAAACTGAACAAGGCTAAACAAAACGAAAGCCAAACTAAACAAGGCTAAACAAAACGAAAGCCAAACTGAACAATGCTAAACAAAACGAAAGCCAAACTGAACAAGGCTAAACAAAACGAAAGCCAAACTGAACAAGGCTAAACAAAACGAAAGCCAAACTGAACAAGGCTAAACAAAACGAAAGCCAAACTAAACAAGGCTAAACAAAACGAAAGCCAAACTGAACAATGCTAAACAAAAACGAAAGCCAAACTGAACAAGGCTGAACAAAACGAAAGCCAAACTGAACAAGGCTAAACAAAACGAAAGCCAAACTAAACAAGGCTAAACAAAACGAAAGCCAAACTGAACAAGGCTAAACAAAACGAAAGCCAAACTGAACAAGGCTAAACAAAACGAAAGCCAAACTGAACAAGGCTAAACAAAACGAAAGCCAAACTGAACAAGGCTAAACAAAACGAAAGCCAAACTGAACAAGGCTAAACAAAACGAAAGCCAAACTGAACAAGGCTAAACAAAACGAAAGCCAAACTGAACAAGGCTGAACAAAACGAAAGCCAAACTGAACAAGGCTAAACAAAACGAAAGCCAAACTGAACAAGGCTAAACAAAAACGAAAGCCAAACTGAACAAGGCTAAACAAAACGAAAGCCAAACTGAACAAGGCTAAACAAAATGAAAGCTCAACAAGATGAACGCTAAACTGGACAAAGCTAAACAAAATGGAAGCTAAACCGGACAAGAAGTTGAACAAAATGAAATTCTAAACTTGATGAAGAAGATTGAAATATGAAATTCATATTCACAAATGTTGTTGTTGTTAGTAGTTTGAAAGAAGAGTTCAATGAACTCAATAAACACAGAAATAAATGTCATTCTTAATTCCTTAAGGGCCAACTAACTTGTCACTTAAGGGAGGAGGATAATGTTGAATATGACTGACCAAAAATGACCACAATAAATATTACTTTTTTTTTTATATAAATTTAACCAATCAGATGTAATAATGCGAACAATAGATCTACATATATGAATTATACAGGGTGATACAGTAAAAAGGATAGGCATTTCGAAATCAGGACGAACTTCAGTTGGCTCCGCCCTTTTTATGAGTGACGACCGGCAACTTCTAATTGGTTTGTTGTGTGGTTCGACGTTGAAAAGGGTGGAGAGCATGTGATGTCAGACTACATAACCAACCAATTAGAAGTTGCCGTTCTTCATAAAAATGACGGAGTCAACTTCTGTTTATCCCGTTTTCTAATTGCCCTGTATAAAAGACTGCGTATCCAAAAGTGGAATACACCAGTCAAAGTAAACCTTTGTTGTTGTATGCACCATTAATTATGTTTCTCAGACAGGCAATTAGAAAACGGGAGGAACAGAAGTTGGAACCGCCCTTTTTATGACGACCGGCAACTTCTAATTGGTTTGAAAAGGGCGGAGAGCATGTGACGTCAAACTACATAACCAACCAATTAGAAGTTGCCGTTCGTCATAAAAAGGATGGAGTCAACTTCTGTATGTCTCGATTTCTAATTGCCTGTGTCTGCAGTTAACTATAATTTTGGTTATGTAACTGCAATTAATTTTTGTAGTGGAAACAAGGTATGTGAGGAGAGGACCACCCCTTAGTAATGTAACGTCCAGTAGCCCAGTAAAAGCCCCCCCCCCCCTAAAAAAAGACAAAATGTCGTTTATACTATTACACCTTTTATCTTTTATTTTAAAAAATGTTTCAATTTAATATTAATAACGAAAAAAATTTTGTAGAGTCAAAAAAAGAAGTTTCTCAAATGGTGTCACACCTATCAATTCTTTACCACCTTCCTCCTCCCTTATCTTGTAGTCTCTCCTTCCCTATGAAACCTCCCCCCTTAGTTTTTTACTTCAACCCCCCCTTACTTCAAACCTGTTTTTCTTATCCGAAAAAGGATTGGAGAGAACATATTCGTCCTTGTGTTTGGGGTTAGGTCCCATTTTGAAATTAAAAAAACGCCAAACTGAAACACACCTTTCTTTTCTTTTCTTTCCTCTTATGTATTCTTTCTTCTTCCCACCATTATTATTTTTTTTTAACAACAGGCAAAAAAAAATATATATTAGGAAAGAAAAAAATCAAAAATGGCCGCCATGCAAACACATAAAAAAAAGTTTTGCTCATTTTAAAGTTCTGCTTGGTTGAACTTTTCAAATACAAAATTCACACAAGCAGAAGAAGAAGAAAAAAAAAAATAGATAAATGTTGACATTTTCTTGTGAATAGAGAACTTTAGGCCCTGTTTCCTCTTGACATAAATAATTAAATTGTAATAAAAAAAATGGATGGTTTACTATGGTGAAATAAGCTAATGAATTTCCATTAGTTGAATAATATGAATAGCATGATCATCATTGAAAGAAAAAAAAAGGATTTCAATAAGACAGTACAAATGTGGCCCACCTATTCGCTATAATGGTGGGCTTTTATTATGTTAGGTCAATTGAAAAACCCCAATCGCCCTACCACTTCATCATGTTTTTAGAAACAGCTGATGTTAGAATATTCTTATTTTGTCTTTCAGATGAGCAAAATTAAGAGAAACTAGAAAGTATTTTTCTAGAGTAGTATTTTTATGTTGATATCTTTTAAAATAAACTTTTTATAAACAAGAATTAAAAAAATATCTGTGAAGCGTCATCAGACTCATCACACATGAAAAGCTTATTTTGAAAGATATATCACACATGAAAATAGCCTTTAAGTGATTGAGCTACCCTTCTAGCTTCTAAAACACTTTAGTTCTTATAATTTTGCTTTCCTAAAATGCTGAAATGGTTAACAAAACCATAAATTGCTGTTTTTTTATCATTATTTATATTGAAATGGTGTTTATTTT